>JAQZBX010018039.1:0-35005 GCA_029593785.1 Cabassous unicinctus | reverse complement strand
GGTTGAAAGGATATTTATTTATAGTCTGGCCGCTTTTCCAAAGCAGTTGATCTTGAGGCGTCATCCATTTTCAGAATTGCTCTTTGGCTAGCTTCCTTTCCTTTCTTCCCGTGCACCCTCTCGCACTGCTCCCCTAGCACATTACGTTGGTTTGGCCAGGAAGCAGATTGACAAACCTAAAGAGAAGAGGCCTGGAAATCAGAGAGGTGATTACAGCCAAAGGATTGAACAAAGGGGATTTGGATATGGGCTCTGTTGTCACTGGAGCAAACAGGGAAAAGTAGGCAAGAGGGGGACACTTGCCAATTTGGTAATCTCTGGTGACATCAGGTCTTTGGTGTGCAGCATACTTGGAGAGGCCCACCATGTTGAACACATAGAAGACATACAGATGCCTAAGACCACTTTTTCACCTGTTCTCTTAGCAATGAATTCACTTTATAGAACCTTGAGATAAAATTTTACATAACGAGAGAAAAATGATAACAAATAAGTAAACAATGTGTAACGCAAGATAAATTTTGTATATCCTGAGGTTGTTAATATGCAATTGACAAGGACCTTCTTAAGAGAAGATGAGGGGTAGAAATGACTGGCCTCTGCTGGGGGATGGGTGGACCATGGGACCCAGGCCCTGCTGAAGGTCACAAACTCTATGGCTGGAATGGAAGAGGCAAAGGGAAAACTGAAACCTGAGACCTGAGTTAAGAAAGGCACAATCAGCTACAGAAACAATTTCCAAACTTCCGATCCTAGAGGACTCTTTAGGTTTTCGGTCTTGATTCTACACCAAGTTGTCTTAGGCTTAGTAAAATGGATGCTGGTTAAAGTTTATAAAATAATGACCCAGTAATAAAAGATAGGGTGAAAATTAATTCTTCTATTTTTTTAATTCAGTTCATATCTATTTTGAGCTTGTCATGTTCCAAGCACTGTGCTTGGCACTGGTGTGTAGGAAAAATGGGATCCAAAGCTCTCGTGGTAGATACGTGTTAGTGGTAGAGAGAGGTGAGTTATCAAATACTTGCCGTGCCATGGTGACTCACCAAATTCTAATATATAGAACTAGTACTTTCTAACAATTAGACCTGTCTAGTGAAGTTTAATAGAGTTTGAGGACAAATAAATGTGGCATATAGTAAAAAAAAAAGTAGGACTCATTTCTCTAAAAAGCAGTACATTTCTGAATATATAAATAGGTTTAATACGGGTCTAGGATAAATCTCTGCGAGATGGATCCACAGTGGATTAGTAAGGTGAGGTTAGGAATGTGTGGTCTTAGCCATCATTTCCTGATAGTAATGCCTCTTTCACCCCCAGTGAACAAAAAGGACCCCTGCTATGACAGACGATTGGACTGGATGAACCATGAATGTGTCTGTATGTGGCATGTTGTACATTATGTTCTTAATAGGTGTGGCAGGTGGACTTTTTGTGGGAAATGTCTGGCCTTTTCACCATTTGCTCATTGGTAATGGAGGCAGACGGTGAAATTGCAGCAGAAATTTCAGCCCAACATCAGAAAAGACTTTGTAGCAGATTTGTCAAAAAAAACCCAGAATAGTTTCTTAGGAAATATGCCAAACTAAGAGGACAGCTATCCAAGATGCTATCATAGGAGGTAAAAGCAGATGACACTTGAGATTCTTCTCAACTTTTAAATCTGTGATTCTATATAACTCAGGTTTTTGTTTTATTTTAGATTTGGGTTAAATGGTCTCCTATATAGAATTGGCTGATTAAATAAAATTATTGACATTTTTGCCACAGCTGGTTTGCCTATCGTAAGAATGAAAGAAAAATTTCACTTTTCTCTTTTTCCAATAAATAGGCTACTGGTATACATATCAGTGAGCTATTGCTACTGCAGTCTTCTAGCACTATATTATGAAATGAGAAGGGACCGTTCTTTGTCCTTGAGCTAGTATTTTGTCCTCATCATCGGTACACATTCTTGGGAGGAATGGAATAGGAGATGGAACAATAAAGACCCTGCCACTTGCAATGAACCTCCTGTGCCATTAAAGGGAATCCCAAGATGTTCTGGTGGGCAGCCAGCATTCCAAAACTAGGCAGTAAGAGCTAAGCCTGGCCTATCTTTTTCTTACATCCACCTAAGCTCAGCATGGCTTTATTTGCCTATCCCTTATTGTTCTGAACTCTCTAATTGCCTGGGCTCTTTCTCTCCACAAATAGTTTCATGTACTGTATTCAGCATTAATGTAGGGTGACTATGTGGAGATGTCTTCTAATCCTACTTCTAACAGATTAACAGCTAATAAACACCATGCAACACCCTCTCCTCTGAACCTCTTCTTAAAATACAGAGTTTGGTTTGCCAACATTGGTGTATTTAAAGCCTCCAAGATTCCAGGGAAGACTTTAGAAAGTTAACTATGCAAGTAAGGCATGTTCTAAGAGGCAAATTTCCAACACAAAGAGCCACTGAATGTATCAGCAACTCATCTGAGAAGAACCTCAGGGGATCCTATAGTCGATTAGAAGGAAAGGATATTTGTTCTCACTTAAAATGAAATACTTCTCACTTCATTCTTGGTATGCAACACTGAAGAGAACTCTGGAAATGTGTTATCTAGGGAGAAGGAGAGGCAGCATAAGTTTCATCTCAAAAGGGAAAGTTTTCATTTTCCAGGAAGGTACACCATGCTACTTTCTAGTGCCATTGCTATGAAAGCATTTCTGCCACCTTCTCTTCTCTACCTTCCTCCCCCAACCTACCTCACAGTCACTGCAGGTCTCCCTTCCCTCCTCATGTGGAAGTGAAACTGTTAGCTTTATTTTATTTTATTTTTTCGGTGGAGCTCCAACTCCTACCCTACAGCTCAATGGACTCATCCAAGTGGCCTGGCGAGGAGATGATGATGGGCAACTATTAGCTTTAGAGAGAAGTCAATAAGCAACAGCTCTGTCCAATGCTTTAAAAAAGCCCCAAGCAATGCTCTTACTTGAAGATATTAAATATCAGCAATAACATATCTGACATAACCTGGCTAATTCTGTTAAGATGATGTATATCAGCATCTCATTTTACATATATATTATAGTAGAGAGAGAACTAATTGAAGGGTAAAATAGATTGTGTGAACATAGTCTAATTAATGGAATTTCCTATTTCAAAGACCCAGAAACCTTAAGGGAATGTACTTGTAAAAATTGAACATTTCCTGAAGTCTGACAGTCCCCAAAATATGACCTTCCAAGACCAGCTTGATTCCTAGATTACAAAAATACAGATAAATATTTGGAGAAATGTATTTGTCTTCTTGCCTGAGGTAAAATTTCTGCGACCAAGCCCTTTCTTTGCCTTCAGGTAGAAACTCAAGTGTATTTGATTGCTTACCCTCTCCTTTCATTTCTATTGCTCTGCATGTCTCTGTTGATTTCAGAAAACTTTATTTATTTATTTTTTTGAGGTTTAAAATTAAACCGTTATCCAGAGTTTTGTTAAAAATTTAATTATAAATGCTAATAATTCAGTCATAAAGTCAGAAGCCTTTAAAGGCACAGCAGTTTGACAGTTTCCTTGACTCTTTCCCTACCTAAGGGGTGGAGGTGACTCTGGGACAGGCCATGCCAGTGCACTGTGGTAATGACGATGACATCTTCCTGTGCTAGAGAAAAAGTCAACGCTGTGCTCTGCTCAACTGTACTCATGATAATAGTGGCCTTGACCTTTAATACTTCACATGCTTTTTTTTTTTTTTTTCATTTGGATAAAGGTCAGGATGAACGTCCATCAGAGTCACAGATTTGTTTGCAGACAGTCTGGTGGGTTAATTTGTTCTTCCTCTCGCAATCCAGAATCACCTGTACCTTGCGTTTTTCCGGACGGTAGTGGTATCTCACTGTGCTTCGGCACGAATTACTTGTCAAGACAGACTGCCGCAGGAACTTTAGAAAGTCAATGTGTTCCTTAGGATTACTTACAACTTCCTTCGCTGACTTTTCTCTCTACAGAACTGGTCTGGAAGCCATCATGGAGACTTATGCGTTCTGGAGACCCCCCGTACGCACACTCACCTTTGAGGATTTCACCACCATGCAAAAGCAGCAAGGTAAGCCCCTGGGGGAGGGGCTCTGCCTGGTGAAGGGGTGGGGAGGGAGTGGGAGTTGAACTGAATATAGCAAATATGGCTCTAAGCAAAATTTGGGTTACATCGACTCTTCTGGAAGGAAGAGAACTTGGTAGCTCTGTAAATAATCAAAGCGTTGCCACTTGTGCAAACAAGGTGGTTACAGAGGCAGCATTTCAGGCACTCAAAATTCGTTATCCCCTCTGAAAGCAAGGTTATATGGTCATGATTTTGGTGATAATGGGATTATTACTATCACTAAGCATTCCTATAGCCCTTGCTTTTTTTTTTAAATTTTATTGAAGTTTATCATTCATACATGAACATATATAAATAATACGTGTATAGAAAAAGTTGTGAACTTACAAAGCAAACACGCATAACATCATACAGGGGTCTCATACATCACCCCACACCAATGCCTTGCATTGTTGTGAAACAGTTGTTACAAATTATGAAAGGATAGTGTCAAAATCTTACTACTAACCATAATCCATATCTTATATTTGTTGTATTTTCCCAACCCACGCTATTATTATTTTTTAAAATAATATTTTTATTACAGAAGTTGTGAACTTACAAAACAATCATGTACCTGTGTAGAATTCCCATACAACAAGGCTTCACCAACACATGACACACCATGGTGGAATATTTGTTATAGATTATGAGATAATATCACCAGACTATTACCACCAACCATTGTCAGTGTACATTTGGCACATTTTTTTCCATACTCTACCCCATTATCAACACAGTACATCTTTGGCATAGATGCATGAATATTATGGTATTGCTGTTAACCACAGTCCATAGATCACGCCAATTGTATTTTTCCCATGTTTCTCCATATTCCCACCACCCTGCAATAGTGATGCACATCTCCTCTAGCTCACAAAGCACACTCTTGCATCTGTACCATCAACCACAATTCTCATCCACCTCTGGGTTCACTGTTTTAATCAGTCCCTAGATTATTCTCCACATTTCTTTCAAATGACATTTACATCCCTAGACTACCCTTTTCAGCTTCAATCCCATTTATAAACCAGTTGCTACTTGCTACAATGTGTTACCATCAACTCTAATCATTTCCACACTTTTGCAGTCAAGTTAATTAAAACTTCTACATACATTAAGCATCAGTAGTCCTTCTCATCCCTCCTCTTATCTCCTAATAACCTATACACTAGGTTTTAACTCCATGCATTCATTCTTTGTATTTAGTTTATATTAATGAATCCATGCAATATTTGTCCTTTTGTGTCTTACAGCCCTTGATATTTGAAGAGATCTTCATAATAACTTCATTCATTCTTCATGGTAGCCTTACCCAGTTTTGTTATCCTAGTTTTATAGATGAGAAAAAACTTAGCTCTGGCAATGGGAATAAATTGCTTCAGGCCTTGCATTGAGGAAGTGACTTTCTGTTGAACAAAACTCCACTCAAGTTGGTGGGCTAGGGGGATTGCCTTTCTTCTCCCCCTGCCACAACTTTATGCTTTTCATCCTATTTCTAATCTCTCTTCCCTTGTAGCACAGGTTGGGAAATATGTTTCCAAGATGGTTTGTGGGCTGATTTCAACTCCTTTTCTCTGTCCAGTCAGTGGCTTTCCCTAGTGCAGTATCCATTGATCTAAGTACCTAAGTGAAAGCTTCCCAAAGTGTCAGATGTCTTATGAGTCTCCTTCTCCAAGCTCCTTGTGTCCAGAAGTGACACTGATCAAAATTACAGATGGAGTTTATTCTGTTCCATCAAATGGCCACCATAAATAAAAGCCTAGTTTTTGAATTTGTGACTCTTGGGTTTGGGATGCCATTTTAGGACTTGATAATATATTATATCTCATTTCCTTCTTCAAGTCTCTTCTAGTAATTTACACACTAAATTAGCTTTGAAACTTAAATTTCTTTAAGAGAGTTTAGTGACTTAACAGCATAAGCGCTGGAATCAGATAACTTGGATTGACTCTTTTCACTGTCCCTTTCTAGGTTTGTAACCTTGGTCAAGTCTGTCAACCTCTCCAACACTCAGTTTTCTAATATGTAAAATAGGGAGAATATAATAGAATTATTCTGAGAGTTAAATGAGATAATACATTTAAAACATAGTAAACACTCAACACATGGTAGCTATTGTTATCATCCTTATCATCATCTTCATCCCCCTATGTTTCTGTGCATGGATATTGAAGAGGAGGGGCATTGAAACAATGGGGGCAGGGGATGTTGCCTTTCTGATGATTAAATACTCAAACTATAATTAGACCATTCATCTTTGTAGGAATCTGGTCAGGTAAGTGACCTAGCAATTCTAACTTTTTTATAGGTGGGGAGAAATGGAAGCATTTCATATGAAGTGACTTGCTCCCCATAAATCCATAATAGGGTTCAATAAATATCCAGGGTGTTACTACTGCTTGAGGCTCTCATGGCCCTTAAGAAACAGAGGTATTAGAGAGAGCTGAAAGCTGGGGTTGGGAAGATCTGTGCCCTCATCTTTGATGGCCATGAACTCTCCCTATACACACACACACACACACACACACACACATATTTAGGAGGTACTGGGGATTGAACCCAGAACCTCGTACATGGGAAGCAGGCGCTCAACCACTTGAGCTACATCCACTCCCTTTTATATATTCTTGAGTAAATTACATCCACTCTGAGCCCCGGTTTCCTCAGCTACAAAAGAGGGAAACTTTTTTAGTGAGGAAATTTATATAAACATGTTTTATAAATGAAAATGTGCCATGCTAAGGTACTTTTTGATTCTGCTTATTTCTAAGGAAGCTTCTTTGCTTAACTGCTCTTGCTGTACTCCATGTCCATCCAAGCTTTAGCTAAGCAGGAGTTTGTATCACAGAAGCTGGTACGACAAGTTTGCCAGCTCTTGAGAGCAGAGATTGATGATGACAATTCTGTTCAGTGCTGGGACCCCAAATCCTCAGGAAGTACTTAAATAATGATGAAAGATGATCACTTAGTGACACTGTGGCTCAAATAAGCAGGGTCATGGTCTGATTCCAACTTGGAGCACAATTACCTACAGTTATGTCACTGTAGATTTGGAGTGATCATTGGGGCCACTGAGCAGGGACAAGCATGGGGAACTTACATGAGTTGCCTAGGTGTTCAGGTTTCATGGTGCTTCTTCTGAACATTTATCAATACAAAGGTTGATTACTGACACTTGGAACACACTGGTTTAAGAGAGAAATTGAACTTTCAAAGCATAATGTCATCATTGCTTCAGTGTCCCCCTTTTTATTGGGGGTGGGGTGGGGAAATGAGCTTGAAAATATTGGACACATAAGATGGTGGGATGGGGCTAGAGGAAAAGCCATACCTCTTTTTAATTGGAATATCTTTTTGAACTATACACTGAACTTGATCCAGGTTCTCATTTAAAAAAAATATGTGACTGTTTCATAATGTTAACAAAGGATGTAAAAGCAACAATGCCCTTTCCCTATTCCCTTAGGAACTAAGAATTCCAGTAACTCTGGACAGTATCACTCATAAGAGATAGAGCCCTCTGTGCTGTACTGTTTTGTGTCTTAGAAGAAGTAAAGTGGTGAACTCTAGTGGAAACTTCAGTGACACACTGCTTATGCAGTAATTCCCTTTAGCGAGAGGAGATTGGCGGTGTTCACACTAGCCTAAGATCTGGACAAAGACTGGTGCACTCGAATATCAACTTTGCCTCATTGCTTCAAACACATGAATATCTGGCATGTCAGATGTGCTGCCCTAGGACAGTTTTGTGCTGCTGCTGCCTCAGGCTGGATCAACCTTTCTGCTTGGATGAGCATTAACTCTAAATAGGGTTGTATTTCATTTTCGATGAAATCAAGTGCATGGTCTTATCTTCAGACATCTTAATTTAGAGTCAGCAAGGGAGTTTATACTTTTGGAGAATATGGAGAGTCTAGAGATAGTAGTTACATCTCAGAAATGGCTTCTGCTTAAACAAAGCTAGTGACAGGGAGAAAATGAATTAACCAAGTAAGCTCTTCTTGGGGACATTGACTGAAGCAAAAAAGGCACAGAAGGAAAAAGAAAGAGGAGCCTAGGTCAGCTATAGTCAAGCACAATCCTGTTATTGTTCTGACAGATATCTTTGAGCAAAATTTATGCCTCAATTTTGCATATGTATAATGACGTTATCTGTATGGCCAAAACAGAAAGTTTTTGTGAGCAACGATTCCAAGCAGTCTGTCAACTGTTGTGCTAAAAGGAACCATCCTGGAGCAGTGGTACCAGAGCTGGCCATGTGTCTTCATCTGTGGAAATGGGGAGAAATTGTCACACAGAAGCCCTCCCTTCCCTTCAATTGCTAGCAGACTTCACTAGACAAAGTTCTACACCACTGGGTGTTTTAATATTTGCCAGGTGGTTAAAGAGTTAGGATTATGAGAGTCTCTCATAGTGATGGGATTTTTTTTTTAAACCAGTTTGATTCGTGTTAGTTAGCAGTTGGTCAGTGAGAGGAATCAGACACTGAACAACTTAATGCTGGTGAAAGATGGGGAAAGAAGGAAAATTCAATGGACAGCCGCCTTTGAACTGAATCATTACACCGGCTCAAAGACAGCCAATTATGCAGATCTCATTTGTCACTGAGATGAGGAATAATGTCCATCAGTTTAGCTTGCAACAGAATATTCACAAAGAATTGTTTTAAAGCATCCCCTTCTTGGCTATAGAAGAACAGGGTTTCGATTCTGTAACCTGGCTTACATCATAAGAATGAGGAACTCCTGATAGGGGTTGGGGAGCATTCAGTTCAACCCACTAAAACAAAGTTATTGATTGCATATTCTATTTTGTCCCCAAAGTCTCTTAAGCTCAGTGTGTCCAACACTTAGTCCATCATCTACTGCACTTACCTGGTGCCCTTCCTTTGGGGAAGGACACCACCATCCTTTCAGTTCCACGAGCCATCACCCTGGATATTTCCTCTCCTCTCCCACCCACCATATCTGACCATTACCAAATTCTTGATTCTGTTCATCTCTAATCTCCCTTGACATCACTTCACTCTGAGATGTCACCATCTCTCACCCGGGTGGCAGTGATGTCCTCTGTAGCTTCTTTTTTCTTCCTCCAAGCTATTCTCTGTACAGCAGTCACTGTCTTTTTTTCCCAAAACACATACCTGTTCCCATCAATCCCCTACCTCAACTTGCTTATAACCTTTCAATGGTCACAATTTGTACTTCTACTAGACCTTGTAGGTTTTGGCTTTTGCTGCCTCTCCTCTAAAATGGAGGTAGTGATCATGAGAATTAAATGAGATAACATGTATAAAATTCATTGAAGAGTGTCTAGGGCATAATAAATGCTCAATAAATGTTTCCTATTATTTTTCTTATTATTACTAGCATTGCTACACTAGCTTCAGCCTATGCCACT
This sequence comes from Cabassous unicinctus, assembly GCA_029593785.1. Classification (NCBI taxonomy): domain Eukaryota; kingdom Metazoa; phylum Chordata; class Mammalia; order Cingulata; family Chlamyphoridae; genus Cabassous; species Cabassous unicinctus. Next base: position 25,490 of record JAQZBX010018039.1, on the reverse strand, counting down.
TCCCCTCTTTCTGTCTGCTGTTTCAGCATCACTTATCATATGTCCACTTCTTAAACATGCTATGTCTTTCCTTCCACATGTTGTCCCCTTTGCCTGGAAGGCTCCTTCCCACTCCACTTGTCTTCTTAGTAATGCTGTCTATCTTTGAGACCTCAGCTGAAATACAAATTCCTTGGGGAAACTTTCTCTGCCATCCAGGACATGCTAAGTCTTCTTAGTGTGTGCTTTTGGTTATTTGTGTCATTATTTGATTCATAACTCTTGTCCACATTTCTCTCCTGTTTTTTGTCTCACTCTTAAGTACCTAGTTCTTGGCGTGCTGTCTGACACATATTTGGTGCTCACTAATTCAACCAATATTAGTGAATGAATTCTGGTAGGTTCTGTATCATAGGGGCAGATGGGAATGTGTTTTGCAAAAATGCTCAATAAATTAAGACAACTTTAGGCTAAAATTTGAAGGGGAGGGAGATTAGAAAACAAACAAATAAACGAACAAACAAGAAAATCAGACTCCAGGAAGAAAACAAGTTTGATAAAGGATAGTTAAGGAAGTGCCCAGAAATTCTCAAGTGAAAATAATAAAAAAGCACACTGGGAACAATTATTTATAGTCTCAGATATTCATATATGAATGCTTATGATGTGGTGAATAACCGAGCCTTGAAAATTTAACACTAAGAAATGAATAATGTTGGCCTGTTCACATATCTAGTCAACTATTATTTAATGTTTCTTATGTTTTTATAGTAATACTAAGTCTTGTTGGAATCAATTAATGGCAAGAATATGTAATTAAAATGATATGCCTCGTTAGAAAGAAATAAACCTATAGAAGGAGGAAGAGAATCTGAATCATTCTTATGGAAATCTATAAGCTTCACATAATTCTGGGCTTCTTGACACTATACTTAAGGGATTGTACCATTGTTTTCATCTGCCTTTATTTATATGTACTTCCTTACGTCTTTTTAAATTGTGTTTATAATCCCATCAGAGAATAGCAACTTGGATGTCTTTAGATGCTTCTCTTTCTTTTTATCATCTTATCACTTGTGGTACTTAATTTTTGGAATAACCTTCCTGTCTAGATTTTGTGCTGATGCATTTGTACATATATTTGCTCTGAACTTTTAGAAATCTTTACAGAAAAACCTAACAGCTGATGTTTTTCTAGTCTCTACATTGTATTTCCATAAATGCTAATATGAAAGCTACTTTTTCATGGTCTCCAGAATTTTTTCACTTCATTAACTTTCTTACTATTTCCTCAACAATTTGAGAGATTACTTTTTTTTTTTTTTGCAAGTAAAGTCAATATTTTATCAGATGTTCTTCTTTTAGGAGAGCTAGATATCCATCAGGTATCCAGATGGCTGAAATCCCTTGTTACTACTAGGGATTTTATCATGTTTTAGGGAAGAATCATCCATAGCCTCCAACTGACAGAGTAGTCTGTAACCTATCACTCTCCTTTCCATTTCTATCTCCTACAGCTTTATTATAATGTTTCCAACCTTTCAGATTCACAGTGGAATGAATAATCTGTAAATGAGAGCACTGTATCCATTAGAATTCTTATTCCTCTAAGTAAAATAAAGCCCAAATGACTTAAACAAAAAGGGAACTCATTGGCCCATGAAACCAAAAATATTTAAGTAGCTGACTTTAGGCAAAGCTTGATCCAAAGTCCCAAACAAGTTCACCAAGGCCAGGTCTTGCTCCATCTCTCGGCTTTGCTGTCCTCCACATTAGCTTCATTCTCAGGCTCCTCATGGTGGTAACATGGCTGACATCAGCCCTGGCCCTACATCTTTTTAGGTTTAAATCCAATGGAAAAGGGCATGGGCCTCTCTCTAGGATGTCTAATTAAATCTTACTGACTCTGACTGACTCTAATTAGGTCACCCCTGGATCAATTACTGTGGCAGGGGGAATATGATTCTTTGATAGTCCAAGTCAGAGGTAGTGGTGAAGGGGTGAGGGTGGGAGAGGGGGTATTACCCAGTGGAAAAACTGGGTACTGTTGCTAGGAGAGAGGGAGATGAATTCCAAAAGACAGTAACATCAGATGGGCACTGCAGCAAGGAAAGCAGTAAAACAAGTGACAGAGAAAACAAACAAGCTAGTGGAAGTGAAAAGGTGGTGGCAGTTCACCTAGAGAATGCGGTAGGTGTAAAATAGTTAAGTTTCTTAGTTAAGAAGCAATAAAGCTCAGGACACAGAGAACCAGTGTGAAAAATGAGTTTTTGATGAATAAAAAGCTACTTTAAAGGGAAGGAGTTTGGATTTATGCATATCTTTACATTTTATAGAGAAGGACACACTAAGAATTCTTCTAAGAACGCAATCACTCAATTCCCTTTAGCAGTGTTATGTTTCACATTTGCATTTATGAGAAGGGTATGATTCCTTAGTGGAGATGAACAGAGCTGTGCTCGTTAAACCTTATGGCCTTTGGATTTATTCCCTGGGATCAGTCCAATGAGTGCTGACATTTTACCTTGTACCTGTTTGAGAGCCTCAAAGAAGGCTTCTCAAGGACACACAGTGAGTCAGCACTCCTCAGGGACAGATGCCATTGAGTTATACAAGAGAAGAGTCTGGCTCGTGGAACTAAGCAATTACATGGAAATTTATTCTTTACTAGCCCAGATGGGGTTTTGTCTTACTGTTTTTCAATTTTGGGGGGAAAAAAGCACAACAAAATAAACCCAATGGGAAACTGTATGTGAAAGCCACCATATTACAATCTGGAAGTGATCAATTTAAAGACGCGAAAGTCAGCAGGTTTGGTATTCAGGATTTTCACGGTCACATTTAACTTGTCTTCGTTGCACACAAGTATATTCTAGGTTATTGTCCTTTTATGGGATCATTGCTAAACATGGATTCTTTTATTTATTTTTTATTTTTTTTAATTTTGGCTGTTAGCCTCCAATATGGGAGCAAACTAATGTTGTGTACGAATTTTAATGTGTATCTCCTCACTTCGGTCCATGGGCAAAATAGGATGAAAGGAACCTGGGAGGTTGAGACTTGGTCCTGGGACACCCAAGAGTTTTAAGCAACCCAGAGTATTACATTTTAATCACCTCTCATAAGTGGATTAAGATCTCTGAGCACAGTGGGCAAGAAACGAATCTGTCCATATGTGTTCTGTCAATTCCTCTTTTACTTGGTTTGAGAAGAGATGGAGCTCTGGGGCAGCCCATTTCTACCCTGGCAGATGGTGTGGATAGTTCAGAAAGGAACCAGGGTCGTTTTAACCTTTGGGGATACAGCCTGGGTGCACCCATAGCTGTCATTCACAGCAATGGAGGTTCCTCTAGACTGTAACACTGGGTCATCTACCTGTTGTGACATAATGCTCATCAGTGCATTGAGAGGCAAGATGCTCAGCTGCACAGACAGAAGCCAACATACGAGACTCATCCCCAATAGAACCCAAAGGCCCCGACATTATTTTCCTTCATTCCTTCCTTCACTCCTTCCTCTCCCATAGAAGGAAAAGGAAACAAATAATTCGTGCCTGTGTACCAAGTACTGCTCTGGGAACTTTGGAATATATATCATCTCATCTATTTCTTAAAATATCCTTACAAAGCAGATCTTGGTATTTCTATTTATATGGTTAGGGGACCCGAGGCTTGGGGAAGCTAATGTGCTAAGGTCCCATATTCAATAAGACAGCTGGGATTGGAATCTGGGTTTTTCTGACTCTGTGTTCCATGCTTACTCATTAAATACAGTTTATATCAAGATCCTTAGAGCTTTCAGGACCTGGCAGGTAGGTGGGGAATGACAGTGAAGGGACGAGAGTGCTCTGCCAGAAGGGGAGGCAGGCTTTTGTTTGCACAGCAGCTCTGACCCCTTCTGTCTCAGTGTGGCTTGGCTGCACTGCCTTAGCTTTTTTGTGATGAGAGGCCTCTCATCAGCTAAGTGCTGAAATGCACAGGGTGGGTGGGCTGCCTCCTTAGGCTTATTTTGCACTTGGGTGGCACTCCCAATCTTGTTTAACAGCTGACAAAGCTGTTAGATCATAAGAGAGCAACAACTTTTCAGTATCTCAGTTGACTTCTTTGCAAAATGAATACCATAGTCTTCTCTCTCTACGTGGATTTGAAACATAGCTATTATCTGTAATGAGTACTTTAAGTGCATAAGAACATTTCTTCAAAGGAAGCAATGTGACCTGCTCTTGGACAGGCTTGCTCTCCCCCTTCAAATAGTACTTCGTATGGGGATAGTCCTGTCCCCTGAAGCTCAGCAGGCCACCAAGCTTCATTTCCAGTGAGTGTCATTTAAAAGTCAAAGCAAGCTGACTACAACCTTTTTAACATGTGCCTCTCATCTGCTCAGCAGAAATCCCTGTAACTTGTTAATAGTTCCCTTCTTATTTTTTTGTAGTGAAACCAATTGAACCTTAAATCAGTACCATTCGTTCCATCTTGGGCCATCCGAGAAAACCACTTAGAGTTGTAAAAAGTCATCTGCTCCATTTTGCGCCTCCAGCTGCAGGGCCAGGGCCTGATGGAAAGGACCTATAACTGGACAGTGCAGCATGCTGAACAGGTGGTCTCCTTGGGGACCACATAAACACCAGCTCATGGAGAGCAAGGGTGGACTTTCAAAGAGAAGGGACCAGATACGTGTCCTGTAAAACACAAATCTCTTAACAGCTGGAGTCAGGTTTCTCCATTTGTGCCATAGCACTTATTTCATTGAAGCTCGTGGCATTGAAGGTGAAAGAGGAGGAAAATGTGTAGAATACCTTAAAGAGAAACCCCACACATGCGGAAAATGAATCTCTGAGCATCCTCTAAAGCACTGTAGGCTAGGGCATTCAGGAGTTCACAAACGAGAAGGATGTCATGTTCCTTCCCCTCCTTCCCCTTCCCCTTCCAGAAATCCTTCCTTATGCTAAAATAACTCCTTGGAAAGTACTTCAAATTGGCCATTTAAATTTTAGCATAAATTTAATCCTCAGACACAGATACAATGTCAGAGAAGGACAGAAACTAAGGTTCACTAGTTCAAGCTCATTTCACAGTTGAGGAGAATTGGGCCCTGTCTCGTTGTGGTCATGTGCTGGGCTGGGCGGAAGCTGATGGACCTAGAATTGAGATTGGTGTTCTTCCCGCTATAGCCAGCTGCTAGTTTTACTTCTCCCAGAGGTATTTGCAATATTGGCCCTATCTCAAATTGTGGAATAGCAGTCTTTTTATCCCTATGAAAGGAATTTCAGGCTTGAACAAGAACACAGGGAAGGAGATTTCCTGAAATGACTTTAAAACCATCAGCTATGCATTTCCAACTCCAGTGGTCAAAACCAGTTCCCCCAGTGAAGCTAAAATTGGAGTTCTAGTTTGGATTTGTAAAAATTTAACTCTGAAAAACTATTAACAAGAGCCAAATTTTTGTTTAGACAGCCAGTAGGACGAGCTGTATCTGTGGATATAGGCTGAGGACTTTTTTTTTCCTGCCAAAAATTCTTTAGAGATTTGATTCAGCTCTGGGGCCTTTTTGAAGCATCGGCCTCTCAACTCGCACATCTGGGATCCTCATTCCAGGCATACTGTCGATGGTATCTGCTGATTTTCTGCCCATTTTCCTCATGGATAAAAATCTTACCTATACTCCTTTCTACTTAAAATGCCCTTTACTCTTTTATAGCAGCTCAGGTTTTAAGAGTCCCAACATAAGTTGTGGATCTCTTAAAGGATCCCAAACTCCTTGGAGAATCACAGCTCTCAACAATCCTGAGAAATCCTAACCTTGCACTGAAGGAGGGAATTCCATCTTGGGAGGTGAGATTCCCTAAGGAAACTAAGCAGCAGCTCATTCTGGAATTCAAATGAAGGTCCAGCAGTTCCAGCAGTCATCACTGTCTTCAGCTTCAGACAAGGAAATGAACACTGCACTGCTGATTCCTGGCCCCAGTGCAGGAAAGGAGAGACTTGTAAAGGTCATTTTTGGCCTTTTTTATACTACCTGGGAATGACTTTGAAGTAGGTTGGGTTGAATTAGAACTTGGTCTGCTTGTGTGTAAGCCACCAATTCAGTTCTAACATCCACAAGTCAACAAAAGAGTAACCCTTTCAAAATACAGATTCTAGGACTTTTAGAGATGAAAGGGACCTGGAGATCTTCTAACCCAAAGCATGATCCCCAGATCAGCAGCTTCAGCAGCACCTAGGAACTTGTTAGAAATGCAAATTATCTGCCCCCATCCCAGACCAACTGAATCTGAAACTTTGGGGGTGGAGACTATAAGCTGTGTTTTAAAAAGCCCTTCAAGTGGTTCTGATGCATATTCAAGTTTAAGAGTCATACTCTGGGTGCTTTTTTTTTTTTAAGGTACCAGAGCCTCACATGTGGGAACCTGGCGCTCAACCACTTAGCCACATTGGCTCCCCTGAGTCAGTTTTTCTGTTCGTTTGCTTGTTGTTTGCTTTTGTTTTCAGGAGGCACGGGGGACCGAACCTGGAACTTCCCATGTGGGAAGCAAGTGCTCAACCGCTTGAGCCACATCTGCTTCCTCTGGGTGCTTTGAAATGAGGAATTTGAGTTAGATCACTGGATCTCAACCCTGGCGGCTCATTAGAATCATTTGGGAAGCTTAAAAAAAATACCAATGTGGAAGTCCCATCCTTAGAAATTTTCATTTGATTGGTCTGAGGCAGAACTTTAGAACATTGGCTTTTTTAAAGCTCCCAGATGATTCTTACATGCAGCTAAGCTTGAGAACCACAGATCTAACCCAAATCCTCACTTCTAGAGGAAGAAGCTGGATTCCAGAAAGGATGAGTGGTGTGCCCAGGTTAATGGGTATGTGTGTGGGTAGTGTGGCAGAGCTGTAAGGAGACCCTAGGTTTTCTGATTTTCAGGTTAGTTTATGTTCTGTTTAGTCTCTTGTCCTTACAAATCTCCAATTCCAAAGACTCAACTTAGAGTCTTTGTTTCAGTCTCTGGGACTGGTTCAGGCTCCTGTAAAGGGAGACTAGCAGGGCCTCTGGATGGTAATGATTTCATTTCAGGTTAGCTTTGCTTTATTTGACTGTATAACTGTGTTCCTAACATCTTTCATATGACAGAACTTCTATCCCATAGCCCAGTGTCTGCTACCTGGGCCCCTCCCAGGTCTAAGCCCTGACTTGGCACTCTACCCTGCCCTATTACTCCATTTCCTCTGAGATTAGAGTCCTGCATTTTTGGCTGGAAGACTATGGTAAAGTAGAAACACTCCCTGGTTAAAATACACATTTGATGCATTTCCATCGAAAATGGCAAATGTTGAGCTAGGATTTTATGCTGCTCATCAGCGGTCTAGTTTGAAAGTGAATGTGACAGTGAAATGTGGCAAAGTGAATACTGGAAGGCTTATTTCTTTTAACAGGACTTACTAAGGCTCTTACAGAGAGAAACAAACAAAAGACCTTAGTGTTCTTTTTTCATGCTCTTTGTCCTCTCTCTTGGGCTGTGTGGGTGCACGCACACAGTTGGAGGAACGTAGCAGAAGTCTGCTGGGTTAAGAGAAAGTAATGTTTCTGTAAAAACCAGCCCATCTTGGGCATTTGAGGGCATCTCTTCATGGCTACACAATCTTATCTTAAAAGGCCTCTGTCTCACTAGTGTTTATGTTTTATTTTTCAGGGGGCAGCACAGGCACTTCCCCAACCACTTCCAGCACTGGGACACCATCCCCTTCAGCTTCCTCGCATCTTTTATCTCCATCCTGTTCTCCTCCAACCTTTCATCTGGCCCCCAACACTTTCAACGTGGGCTGCCGAGAGAGCCAGCTGTGCAATCTCAACCTCTCTGATTATCCACCCTGTGCCCGAAGCAACATGGCTGCCTTGCAGAGCTACCCAGGGCTGAGTGACAGTGGCTATAACAGGCTCCAGAGTGGTACCGCTTCAGCCACTCAGCCCTCAGAAACCTTCATGCCTCAGAGGACTCCATCCCTGATCTCAGGAATCCCGACTCCTCCCTCGTTGCCTAGCAACAGCAAGATGGAAGCCTACGGTGGCCAGTTGGGGTCCTTCCCCACTTCTCAGTTTCAGTATGTCATGCAGGCAGGCAATGCAGCTTCCAGCTCCTCATCACCACACATGTTTGGGGGCAGCCACATGCAGCAGAGCTCCTACAATGCCTTCTCCCTCCACAATCCCTACAACTTGTATGGCTACAATTTCCCCACCTCCCCTAGGCTAGCTGCAAGCCCAGAAAAACTGAGCGCCTCTCAAAGCACTTTACTCTGCTCATCTCCTTCCAATGGGGCCTTTGGAGAGAGGCAGTACCTGCCCACGGGGATGGAGCACAGCATGCACATGATTAGCCCTTCGCCTAATAATCAGCAGGCGACCAACACCTGTGATGGCCGGCAGTATGGGGCAGTCCCAGGCTCCTCCTCCCAGATGTCTGTGCACATGGTTTAATGGCCAATCCCATCACCAAGCTGCCGACATGGCCCAGGCCCCAGAGTCTCATGGACAGATACTCCTCTTTGGGAGACCGATACCTTTGAAAAACAGGAACTGTGTATTTTTTTTTTTTTTTCCTGGAGGAAGAAAACACATACTCAAGAACAACCAGAGACACTTTTAAGCCACTGAAGGATACTTGCAGTGGAATCATCTCTGATTCAGTGGCCATTCTCCTGCCTTTTAAAACCCTAGCTTTATAAAGCGTGGTCTACTGCAGAGTGGCCTTTGAAGAGACTGAATAATCATTTTATAATAATTTTAAGGGAGATGCTAGAGTGTAGCAACCATGAAAATTTACACACACATACCTGCAGACATATATATATATATATATGTACATATATATATTCATACACATACACACAAACGTACATGCACACTGACTGAACTGGGTGAACTCTTTGTGGAGGGACGCCCAGAATGGGTGCTTTCACTAAGAATTTGTCTATGTACAACACTAGATGGACTGGGCCAGCTGTAGCTGTCAGCCTTTCTCCCCTGCAGCTTACCCTGCTTCTGGAATGAACCGTGTGTCCTGGAACCCCTTCCCTCAACAAGGGTGGAAAGACATCAGCACTACACCTGGACTTGTCTTCCTGAAAAAGATCGCTTTAAAACTTTGGCTCTCTTCACTCAGTATGCTACCCTTGATGTTCCCAGTGGTGTCTATGAAAAGAGGGAGTAAGAGTAGCTGAGCAAGAGGGAGAGAGAGAGAGAGAGAGAGAATAGAGAGCAAGAGAGAGGCGGAGAGCAAGACTGAGAAAGTGGGAGAAATGATGAGTTTTAATTCACCATGGAAATTCGTTTTTGCTTTGTGTTCCCTACAGGTTATAGAAAGAGTCATGGCGTTTCTGAGGATTAAACCTCTGGGACCCAGTCCTTGCTGCCTGGTGCACAGGTGTGCGTGGTCAGGGCGCTGGTGAGAGGGCCTGGGGCAAGGAAATGCGTCTTGACCCCATGGCTCTGACCATTGGGACCCAGAAGAGGGAAGTGCCAATTGCACAGCATGCAGCTTGGCAGGGGAAGGGAAATAAAAGGAGTGCGAAGAAGGGGAGAGTTTTACAATCCCAACAGATGATCCCAAGAGCAGAGGCCTGCCACATGCCAGATCCAGACAGCTAGTCTGGATCACCTGCTCGCTGGTCCCTGTGGCAGGAGAAATCCAGCCCCATTCCAGGAAATTGCAGATGGGCCTGGATCTTCTTCACCCTTCTACCTGCCCTTAGATCTCCGTTTTTATCAAATAGTTCATTGCATTTTGAAGGTTTGGTTTTTTTTTTTCCCTTTTTCTTCCCCTTCCTTTCAAATCCTTTAATGATAAGAAAACATGTGATACTTGGTGCAAGCTAAACTTTAAAGTGGTGTGGAAATGCAGAAAACACCAAGTAAAATAATACAGATATTATTAAGATTTTTGGTTTTGAGGTGTTGTAGATAAATGTATTTATGTGTCTAGTGGGGAACCCAATATAATGGATATTAAAAAAGGGGGCAATAAAAAGGGTATGTAAAATATGTATGAAGAAAAGGTGTATAAAAATTTGCCCTTATGCACGGAACTCTGTTTCTAAGTGCCAAGCACAAAAAGCGGCTAAATAAAACCTTTGCAATTGTTCTCCATGTGTTTAATATGAAAAAAATAAGTACCAGCTGTGTGCATTTGTATCATGCTTTCCATTGGGCACAGCACTCATATATTCTACTTCATGTGACCTTATGTAAATCCCATGAGGCCAATGTTATCTTCCTCATTTTACGATGAGTAACTGAGCTCCCAAGAAACAGAGTGAATTATCCAGGATCACACAGCTAGTTAGAGAGACAACCAGGACTTGAAACCAGGTCCTCTGACTCTACTGGATGTTCACTTTGACATTAGCTTCAGAAACCTGTGTGAATCTGGTAGTGTTCTTCAGTGTTACTAGGTCCCAGCACTATACCATATGCTTTACATGATTGTCTCATCTAGTACTGCCACAATTCTGTTATTACTTTTAGTGCCATTTCACAGATCAGAACACAAACTTATAAAAGGTTAGATACTTGACCAAAGCCCTCAGGTAGTAAGTGATCTAGCTGGTACTAGATCAGACCTTAAGGTCTGTGCACTTAGGACTATGTCGTTCTGCTGGAGTCCCAGCAGTACCATGAAGCTCTTGGACAATCAGAAAAGAAGATGTATCCCAAGGGGTTGAGGCAAGAGTGCCCCTGAGGCTGGATTTTACTTGGTATGGGTTTTAGTCTGCTCTGCTGCCAAAATACAATATACCAGAAATGGTTGACTTTTACAATGGGGATTTATTAGCTTACAAACTTACAGTTCTGAGGACATGAAAATATCCAAATCAAGGCCTCATTAAATGGTGCTTTCTTCTGGCTGCCAATGATCCTGGGCTCCTCTGTCACCTGGCAAGGCACATGGCAGCATCTGCTGGTCTCTCCCTCCTCTTCTGGGTTTCTGTTGCTTTCAGCTTCTGGCTTCTGTGGCTTTCTCTCTCCCTTTCTCTGTATTCATCCTGTTTATGGGACTCCAGTAAGAAGATTAAGACCTACCCTGGCCATGCCCTAACTGAAGTAACTGAATCAAAAGGTCACACCTACAATAGGTTTATATCCACAAGAGTAGATTAGCTTTAAGAACATGATTTTCTGGGGGTCCATCCAGCTTCAAACCATCACAGTATATATGACTGTAAATATATCTCCACCTCCCTTCCCAATACACCACCTAGCAAGGCAGGAGTGATTTTGAAATATCATGCACCAAAAGAGAATTTACAACAGAAAACATGTTTAGAACTATACCATTTACAAGCACTTTCACATTATCTCACATGAGCATAATATAATCATGGAAGGTGAATGGGGCAAGAAATGTTGTTTTGCAAAAGGGGAACTAGGATCAGAGAGGTTGTGACTTATCTACACTCATGTGGCTGGGAAGCAGCAGAGCCAGGATTTGAAATCTCCTGCTCTTAGCCCTGCCCCAGGCTGTTTCTCCAGTGGACGGTTGCATTGGGAACTCACTGACCAGTTTCACCAAGGCTTTCAAGGGGTTCATGTTGCTGACCATTGCTCTAATTCATTGGAAATGGAGCCTAGTTTGTGGGAGCAAAAAATCTTAATGAATCAGTGCTTTGGCTTCATAAATGATTTCAAAGAGTGACAGGTTAGTTAATTCCATTAGCTACTGGATCATTGCCAAAATTGCTGGGACAATGACAAAGTGCCTCTGACTTGTAGGCTTTTTAAGCCTCACGGGTCTCAACATTTAAAAAAGCCACTCCTATTAAGAAACCTTTCAAGCATCCCTTTGCTTCATAATTGTAGACTTAAACAATGACATAAGCAGCTTCTGGTTATTTCTTACTGATTCTGCAGCATACTCAATAGTGTTCACTGGTCTAATGCCCTTTATAGTTTTCAGGGATTAGGTAATATGCAAACTGAAATAGAAATCATCACACAATCGTTTAATAATAAGAATAGCTTTGATAATCATTTAGAATATTCAGTATAGAAACTTTCAGTAATTTGGATCAATTAGAACAATCCAAATCAGTTACATCTGAATTATGGCACATGTTTCTATACATATTTGAGAAAGTAATAAAAATATTTTTCTTAACACTAAGTGGGTAAAGAATTGTCAGGCCTATGCTCCAATTCCCTTAATGAAATGGTACACAATCATTGTAATTGGCATATTGATTTCATATGAAGGGCTGTTTATTAAAAGGGCTAATCTTCTGTAGGTTAAGATGCTCTACCCTTTCACATGTTCCTTGAGTCAAGACTGTCTTGTTCATCTTCACATCTTCAATGCCTATGATAGTTCTGGGCCGATTACAAACATCTCAATACGCATAAGTTCTTTTTGTTGATTTGTCTCCCAAACACATTTTTCACGGATATTGACAATGGTTGCATGACTGAATTATCATTCACTCCAAATTAGTGGGATCTGAATTAACAAAGTTTCATTGTACTTTATACACTATTCTGCAATTGATTAATGTAAATTTAATTTAGATAATATATAGCAAACATCCATGATGTGTAATGGAGTATAAAAATAAACATATGATGGTTTCTTCCCTGAAAGGATTCACTTTTCAGGCAGTCATGCACATATGAATCCGATGATATAAAAGCCTCTGAAAATTCAGAGAAGATGCCCAGTGCAAGAAGGTGAGGTTGGGATTGTTTTCACTGAGGAGATAGAACTTGATTGAGCTTTAAATGATGCTCAGAATTTTTACAGAAGTACAGAATGGTGGATTCAGAATGAAACAACTAAAAAGACAATAATAAGCAAGTTTTGGAGGAAAAGTGATAGCATCTCAATTCAAACAGAGTAATTTAATAAAGCTGGAGACTTCCAAAACCTTTTACTTCCCTACTCTAATACCCTCTTCAGTGGAATATTTTTATTAGTGGGAGTATTGAGGCCTGAGCTCCAAGGACAGAGCTGTTTCATTCATGCCAAATATTTGATTCAATGCTTAGTAACTCAGAGGATTTCAGACAAGCTCTTCTGTGCCAAATTGAATTCAGTAAGCTGAAGGATCGTTGTCATCTCAAGGAAACCCAGCCACAAAGATAAAGTTTCACAAAAGCTATTCTTCCTCTGATCGTCAATTGGAAATCTAATTTCCAGAGAGACCCACACCCATGACCATCTTCATTCATTCATTCATTCATTCATCCAGTTCAATTCAATAAACATTTATTTAATATCGACTCTGTGTCAAGCTCTGCTGCAGGTGCTGGGGACAAAGCACGGAAAATCAGACAAGTTCCTACATTCAAAGAGCTCATGGGTTTGGTGGGAGGAGACTGATATTGGATACACTAACAAATAAATGAATAGCACAATTTCAGATTGCAATGGTTATCTTGAGGAAATTAAAAATAATGGGAGGATTGAGAGTGACTGGGAAATGAGGGTGAAGTCTTACGTAGTCAGATTTTCTAAGAGGGCTGCTCTGAGCAGGTGACAATTGAGCTGGTACAAACCCAGACCTAACTTAGAAATTGCTTACTCCAACTTGTGTAGAGGGCAGCTACATCCTCACTGGAAGATGTGCTCTGCTAGGTTTGCATCAGTGAAGGACAGGCATTTTTTGTTCTTACAATGGATTTGTAGCATTGATGCTTATATGCCAAAGCCCGTCTCAGAGTTAGAGACTCCTCAACTCTGAATTTACCTTCTACAGGGCCTCAATAAATTCTTATCTTCAGGCTTCCTCAGCAGATGATAAACGTCACTCCTTCTATCTGACTTTGGTAAAGGATTAAAACTAATGACCAATCGGGAAGGGGATGTGGCTCAAGCGATTGGGCTCCTGCTTACTACATGCGAGGTCCATGGTTCGGTTCCCAGTGCCTCCTAAAAAAGGCAGTGAGCTGGCGTGATGGGCAGGTGCAGCAAGCTGACACAACAGGATGATGCAACAAGAGAGACAACAAGAAAAAAAAAAACCCCAAAAGCTAATGACCAATCAACCAGTTAATTAATAATAAATGAATAATTAACTATTATTACTAAACTCAAATATTCAGTACAGCATGGGATTCTACAATGTTCTCAGATTTATTCTATGTACTATGGAGTTATAGAAATTTTTTACTTTCAAGCATGTTACAGCCTAGTTAGGAGTTAAGATATATGCATATAAAACTGTGAACAATGAAAGTATTAAATTGGTGGTAAAAACCATATATGCTGCAGAATTCCAGAAGGAACCTAATTTTTATTGAGTGTTTATTACATGTTACACATTATGCTGTGTAATATCCTGTAATCCTTGCAACCACCCTTTAGGGTTTGTATTTCAATACCTATTTTATAGATGGGGAAACTGAAACTCATAGAAGTTCATAACTTGTACAAAATCACAGAGCTTGCTAGTAACAAAGACAGGGCTTCAACCCAGGTCATTCCACTACAATATTTTTCCAAAAATAAGATTTATAGGGATTATAATAATGAGAAAAAGCTCCACATAGAAGGTTGGGCTTGAATTGTATGTGCTTTGAAGAATTCAAGGAAGCTGCATAAACTGAGGAGAAAGGAGGGTGTTTTGGTGTGACGGTGGAGGGGGGGCAGGCAGTACAGCAAAGACAAGAATGGTTAGTATTCTTTGTATGGGACAATGAGCTGTGACAGTGGGGTTGGGGGAGAGGATGTTCACTATCATAAGTCACACCTCACAATATCCTCCCTGCTGCTGCTGGCAACATGATCCTGGATCCTCTTTTCCTGTGTGTGAAATCCTGGCTCTGTAACTTCAATAATTTAGGATTCCTTTTAATATCTCAATGGGAAACTCCAACCTGAAGGAAGCACCCACAGGGGCTGGGAGGGGGTGGTAGAGCAGAGTTACACTCTCTGCTCATTGCCCCCCTTGTCCCTGTCCCCCACCAGGCCCCAGGGACAGGCTCAGCTGCCAAGTTCCCTGAGGCAGGCTCTGCACACAGCCCCTGGCTTTCTCTAGCCAGGGTCACATTGCCTCGTGGGATGGTGAAAGGGGACCTTGCTGCTTAAGGCTGAGAAAACATTCATCATGTTTTCCTTCTTAGCTCATTTTACTGCTCGCAGCACTCATCTTTTATGGGTCAGCCTAACGGCATTTCCCACTTCAGATGCTTCCTAATCACACTTTCTGCTTTTATTAGACTTTACTGCAGGCCCTGAAGAGGCACTGAAAACCAAAGGGATTTTGGGTCCTTTTTAGTATTTTCACCCAGTGATGCCAACATGTATAAAGAAGCTGCCAAAGGATTGACAAGTCCATTCTACAGCAGTTTTCATCTAGAAGTTTCTGGACTACATGAAGAGGATTCTTAGTTCTCCCCAACTGGCCACACTGCACATCTTTCTTCCACTCATGGGCAGGTAAAACTCCTCTTAAGCCCTTGCTAGCTGGTGTTATAGACAAACCCTCCAAATCTTTATGGCTCAACACATTAATGTTTATTTCTTACTGTTCTCACAAACCAACATGGAATTTCCAGAGAGGTGGCTCTTCTCCAGGCAGTGAGCTTGGAGCCAGGCAGCTTCCATTTCTTGGCTCTACCATCTTCAAGACATAGCTTGGTGCCTCTCCATTCAGTTAGCAGATGGAGAAAGAATGGAGGATGGAACATGTAAGATGTTTATGGGTCAGTCCTGGAATTGGCTACATGACTTCCTCTCCATCACAAAGGCTAGAATGTCAGAGGCCACACCTAACTGCAAGGGAAGCTGGGAAAGAGAGTCAAAGCTGAGTGCCTAGTAAGAAAAGAAAACAGATGTGTTAGGCAACAAATTTGATAGCCAAGCTTCTGCCAGCCCCTGAGCCAATCTAGCTTTGTTTTCTAAAATCTGCTTTTCTTTTAAAGAGGCCAGCAAGTAAAGGAAAACAACCTGTTCCAGCTTCTTGGTTGGTAAAACAACTTGGAGCATTTGAGTTTACACAGCTGGAACTGAGTTCATTGATAAGATATGATCTTTCATTTGGAGTTTCTTCCCATTCTCCTGAAACATCTTAAGGAGTCATAAAATGTAGAGTGAACTTTTCTCAGTTAGTAATAACTATAAAACAGGAAACATTTATCAAGTGCCTATTATATGCCAGTTAAGTGCTTGGCAGATATTGTCTTATTTAATTCTCAAAAACAACCTTATGAGATATATTATTATTATTATTATTATTTTTAAGATTTTATTTTTATTTATTTATTCCCCCCTTGCTGCTTGTGCTTGCTGTGTCCATTTGCTTTTTTTTGGCGTTTTTCTGGGTCTTCTTGTCTCCCTTTGTTGAGTCATCTTGCTGTGTCGGCTGACCGAGCCGTGCGGGCTGGCTTGCCTTCACCAGGGGGCCCCAGGAAATCGAACCCGGGGCCTCCCATATGGTAAACGGGAGCCCATCCAATTGAGCCACAGCCGCTTCCCAAGATATATTATTATTATTATTATTATACTGTATTACATTTGAGGAAAAAATGCAGAGAGGAGACATATCTTGCCCAAGGTCACACTCAAGCAGTCTGACTTCTGAGCTTGCATTATCAATTAATATATTAGAAATAGCTAGCCAATTGGTTAAAGCAGCCTTTATTTTTTGCTTTATATTTATTTATTTGGGCAAAGTGCTGAAAATGTTATAGATAACAGTCATATTCCTGCCCTGAAAAAGCTTATAGTATAGCAGGAATCACCTCTTACTGGTTTCATCCAGAAAGAACCTAAGTCTGACATGGATATGGAAGCCATCTCTAGTGTATTAGGATCACACTCTGCTCAGCCTGTAGTTTTTTGTAGGTCTTTGGATAACATTTCCTACCCCAAGTCAGAAGCATGGAAAGCTTTGCCATGTATTGTTATTTGTAGTCCCGAAAGACTTAGTCTGTTTGGGGACCATCCTCCCAAAAGGCTTCCAAACTGGGTTCTTGGAACAAGGCTTTGTCTCATCCTACGACGGTGCTGACGTTTTTTACCTGATCTTGTGATGTTCCTCAGAGATGAATCTCACAGAGTGTGTCACCCTGTACAACAAACCAACAGCCATCTTGGCTCCTCTCACCAGTTAGTCCTTGTTTCATAGGAAAACTAGTTCAGCTCTCCCTTCATCCAGAAATGGTCCCCAGAAATATGCAGGCAAACTGCCCCAGGTCCTATTTCCCTTTCTGCTGGTCTTAGGAGGGTTTCACGCTTCATTAATAGAACCTTTCTCCTAAATGCTGGTTTTGTTTCTTGCAACATGGGCTTCTATACATCTTCTCATTAAAGCTCCCTAAACCTCACCCTAACATTGGCTCATTCTTCTGAAACATGGCTAGGGGCAGGCTTTTTAATTGCTCATAATTAGAGAAGAGCAAGGACTTAGTAGAGAATCAGGGCAGAGGCCAGACAATCCAGAGTTGGGAAAACTCAGTTTTCTTCTCAGACCACCAGGATCAAAGACTATCCCAGACTTAAGCATTCAAGGACATCCTCCATTATGGAGCTGAAGAGAGCTTCCCTCAAGCAAACTGAAGGTGTTGAATTTGGCAAAGATTTTCACTGGGGTTCCCAGTCTGCATCTAAGACAGGAAAATGCTTGTGTGGTAGGAATGTGGATGTGGCTGGGAGGCTGAGACATGGGGTGAGGGGCCCAGATATCTTATCAGATGGTTCAGTTTCATAATGTCCATGAAACTCAGTGCAGTCTTTTGGGGGGAATTGAAGGCTGAAGCTGCCAAAGAACACTGAACTATAGCCCCAACTAAAGGTCAATCCAAATGGCTGCTAAATTCCTTGTCTCCTATAAGGTTAAATAAAGAATGGGCGGGAGTCAGTCTCCCCACCTCCTCTGTACTGCCTCTTGCTAGTTACTGTAAAAAACCCTTTGAGAGTTAAAATAATTAGTCTTTCCATGGTGACAACTCTAGTTGGATGCATGCCCTTCTAGTTGAGTGTCAACACAAGCCATTCTTAATATTTCATGACAAGCTAAGACTGGCAACAAAAAGCTTCTGGAATAGAGTTAATTCACAGGCCTGGAAATAATATTCACCCCCAACTCACTCAATTAAACCTTCAACAATGGCTCATCAACATGTATTGAACACCTCTTTGGTACAGGACATGTTCTAAGTGTTGGTAATATGTAGATAAGTAAGATCTGGTCCATTCACTTTAGAAGTGCACAGTCTAGTGTGGAGACAGACCAGAAACAGAAACAATCATAGGTAAACATGGGCCTCATGAAGAGAAGCAGTTAGCTCAAATCAGAGTTCAAGAAAGTCTCCCTGGAGATGATGGTGGAGAGTTGAAAGCAAGACTCGACACAGCCATGCGGACTGGCAGTTGTAGTCAGGGGTGGCACATTGTAATACTCTAAGGGGATGCAGAAGCCCCCTGTCACATGATGCCGTACAACTGTGGAATTCTGGGAAATTTCATACCAGAGTGATTGGCTCTGGAATTCTAGGAAATAACAACATAAGGTCTAAGCTTTAGAGTCCAAGGGACTAGACACCATTAGCTATGTGGAAGCTTGGTTTGATAGAGAGTGCTGGGCAACTTGAGGGGCAACAGTGGCAGTGTCATGTAGACATATAGGGCACTGATCATCTTGCCATATCCTTATATTTATCCCAGAGATGTTTTCAGAAGTCCCAGCCAAACTTCAACGCCTCTTGCACATCTGGTGAGCAATACCACGTGCGACGATGTCATCTTCACACCAGGAACTTGATGACGTGAATGTGTTCAGACACTTAACCCACAACAGAAAAGCCAACCACAGAGTGAAAAGGTCACTTGTGGGAAGGTGTGAGATATGCAGGGAAAGCCAAATCACAGAAGAGTTACCCATGTGAGGGCCAAATCAAGCAAGATTCAATACGGTCCGTCTTGCCTGTTCAGACTTTTTATATGCCCACACTCAGGAGTACTTGTAGGACCCAGAGATCCAAAATTATGACTTATTTAACTTGGCCCCCAGCATGACTAGCTCTTTTGTGACTTGGCTGTTTTGGGGGATGTCACACCTTGAATCTATTAGGCTTTAGTGCAGAATATTTTTTTAGGTGTATTTTATGTTTTCAATGACATAGTCATTTCTGTTTAGAGAAATAATTAAAGAAGAATCAGTAGTAGGGAATATACTTATTCTAGCTCATTATCTCAGGGAAAATGCTGCTTTGTAAAGAGTTGTATCACAGGATCACAACTCCAGTGGGACCTACTGTTCTAAACAAAACCATCATTTTTCTCCCACTGCATTAAGCCATGGGCACTGAGCAGAGGTAAGCCTCATGGAGACATTAAGAAGGAAGTGAGGGGGTGGGAGGATGGTAGAGTGATCTTTAGACTTAAATGAAGAGCATATTAAATCTTTGGCTCCAATACTCCTGAATGCCCACTTCGAAAAGTCCAGATAGCGTCATTTATAGAATTTGTAAGCCTGAGACCTGTCATCTATTTCAAGGGAGCACAGTCTTCACAGGCTGCCTAAACACAGATAAAGCCATCCTGTGATGAGAGGAGAGAAGGAAGCTGACTTGAAGACAAGACCCAGAAATCTGGAACAATGAGAAATGAGCAGAGATTCCTGTAAGTCCTGGAGGCAGTGACTCTCCAGAGGTCTGATCTCATTCACTTTTATAGGTCAGGAGATGACAGAAGGAAATGCACACCTATTTGACTTCCATTGCCTCCTTCCTGGATCAGAGATTTTATTAACATGCTTTGCTTCTAAAGAAACTACAGTCCGTGGGCTAAATCCAATGCTCTTTACTATGGAAGAGAGCATATAGGGAAAGAGTCATAGACATATTAAAAAGCCTGGATTTGGGCCTCTGACTCCTTCATTTATTAACTGTAAAATGGAGATCATAATCTAACTCCTAGGTTGTTAATTGATAATGCAATCAAAAACCCTAACTTCAAGAGAACACTTGATTAATGCTAGTTGTGCTGATGTTCAGTTCATTTGTCTTCATGATTAAAAATAATATGTTGCAAAATCTGTTCCAAAAAGACATAATTGGAATATTATGACTGCTTATTCCATTAAAGCTGACCTGGGGAACTTTTGAACCAGTGAGAATCTTGTCTGGGTAAGATTGCAACCAGGAGCAACCAGGAGCACCTGCCTGGTAAGCTGGGGTACCCAGAAATGCTAGTTTGATGTATCACTAGGTCGTTCATAAGGTTGAGCCATAGCACGCATAGGCTGCATGAGTAGTGGATTCCAGTCCCAGCCCTGCTACTGATCAGCTGTATTGACGGTCTTTTGGCCTCTTAGATTCCTGTCTATCAAATAGAGGGGTTACACGAAGTGATAGCCAATGTCCCTGCCATGTCTGATGTCCTGTGAAATATAGCCAGGTATTGCCCACGATTTGTGGTCAATCTTTGGAGCAGATTCTGTTTAAAGAAACCAGTCAAAAAAAAAAAAAAAAATCAGCACTAAACTGACAAAGATCTCTTAAGTAGAAACCTAAACTTGAAAACTCAGGAATCTCATCTCTGCCCTAGCACTTCTAAATATTTCTTAGTTTTTATTGAAATATCTTTTCTTCTTCATAGTCAGTATGCTCTGAGAAACATGTAATCCCAAAGTAGATGTTATCTTTAAACATATGGTAGCAAAGATCCCTGAATTTGGAGTCAGAATCCAGTTCCTCTACTTACTGGCATTCAGTTTCTCTAATCCCAGGTTTCTTCATCTGTTAAATAGGAACAATGATAGTGATCTTTTACTTCTGAAAGAGGAAGGAATTCATTGCTTGAGTTTGAATAGTTTTTCTAAACTGTACATACATTTAGGCTCCCCTGGTGGAGTATAAAACTTAAGGATAATGGGCTCGGAACCTCAGCGGAGTTGCAACACCTACTCTCCAGTTCATTGGACTCACCGAGGACAACTAACAAGGAGGTGAGGATTGACAACCACCATACCAAGGAAACGAGAGAGCTGACAACTGCAACCAAGAGAGTCCCATCCATCGGCTGTATGGGATCACAGCCCCTTCTCAATTAGAGGTGGAGTGGACATCACCATCCCAGAATCCTCAGGATTAGGGAATGAACTATGGACTAGAGTGGACTTACTGGTATTCTACTATAGACAGTTTGTGATTCTAGCAATGGAAGAAATTACAACATTGATTTGGAGGCAGTGACCACTGGATGCTCTGGGGGCAGGGAGAGGGAAAAACAGTTGTAATACGGGGGCTTTTTTGGGACTTGGGAATCATCCTGAATGGCATTCCAACAACAGATATAGGCCATTTTATATCATCACAATATAACATGCAGAACTGTGTGGGAGAGAGTGTGGACTACAATGTGGTCTATGCTCAGTGGCAAAGTCCCAAGATGCGTTTATCAATTGCAATGAATATGCCACACTACTGAAGGATGTTTATGTGGTAGGGTGTGGGAGGTGTGGGGGGCGGGGCATATGGGAATCCCTATATTTTTTGTGTAACATTTATGTAATCTGGGTATCTTTTTAAAAAAAAAATTTTTTTTTAATTTTAAAAAATGTTCCTGAAAACAAAAACAAAAACAAAAAAACCCCAAAAAACTTAAGGATAGGAGGATAGGAGGAGCTTTTACTTTTATATTCTCGATAGGAGATAGCACAGTATTGGTGTCATCCCAGGTACTAAATTAATACGAGTTGACATGATCTGATAAAGATGAAATCTTTTCTTTATATATTCACTTTTTTAATCTATAAAATTAATTTTTGCTTGTTGTAACAAAATAAAATTTCAAAGTATATTTAATTAAAAAATTCCCCCTGATATACAATTGTTGTTTGGTGTGTATCTTTCCAGATATTTTCCTAAGCCTATTCAGCTCATATACTCAACATGTATGCTCACATAGATTTTTATTTCCTTCCTTCTTTTGTTTTCTTTATTTGTGTTAACCAAAAATTGCTAATATCATATGTATTATTCTATAAATAGCTTTTAAAAATTTTTCATTTATTTCATAATGTGGAGGTACTATATTTTTTAGCTAGTTCTCTACAGATCAACATTTAGGTTTATTTTATTTTATTTATTTTCTTATGCCAATATAAACAATACTGCAATGAGTTTTTAAAATATATTTTTTGACCACTTGTAGGCATTAAATCGTAACTAACCCTAGTTCTAGCTGTTTATGGATGGAGTCTGCTGGAAAATTATGTTGGATCCCAAAGATAGACTTGGCTCTTTGCGACTTATCAAGGCTTCTTTGGCTCTCTCATAATCCTCAAATGAGCAAGCCTTACTCAACAGCTGCCACAGCCCTGGTTTCCCCAAATGGATCATCTTGTAAGCTTTACAGACTTGACAGTGAACACTCTGGGTGCTGGCTTCAATAACCTCCCCCTCTCTTTCACAGATGAGTAGGGCAGGGGCGGGGCTCTCCCCGTCTCTAACCATACATAGGCAATTTTAGCAACAGCCTTCCTGGCATCTGTTTCTACCAAGTTCTTAATCTCAGAACCATTAGTAACTGACACCATAAATAAGATCACCGGTGAGTGCCTGGAATCTTGGGATGGGCCAGCAATTTGCCCTGGAGATTCTGGGGGATCCGACAAGAACAGTCTTGTGGTAAACTAATATCTGTGGCAAAAAAAGGGTGACTCTAGCACATAGCTGAGTGGACACGCAGGTTTCCCAGCCTGGAGGTGCTCCACAAATAAGATAAAGTTTCCTGACCTATCTCTGGGATTATTTGTAGTTATGGTTACAGCATGTGGTAGCTACAAGTGCTTTCTGTGACTAGAGAACTGGGGCTTCAGACTCAGGGTTTGGGACAGAGGTTGCATGTTGTTAAAAACTCTCAGTGTTTAGAAAATATCTTTTGCCAACCTTTGAAAGTTGGGAGATTTTACATAAAAGCCTGGATCTCTGTTATCTGTTGGGAAAAAAAAATAAAATAAAAAAATAAAATAAAATACCTGATAACACTGTGGCCACAATATCAAGTGGGATTTTGAGTAGGGCTGCCCTCTTCAGAAGAGCCATGAGTTCTCCAGTTAGACAATCCTCATCTTGTATGCTTCATTGGCATTTGAGTTTGCAGCTTCTGACTTCTGGCTTGGATGTAATGACATTGACAACTCAGAAATTCGATTACTGTCTTTTGCTAAGTAGAAGAGGCAACTATTCATATGGTATGAATTAGGTGGCAACCTTCAGGGTTTTCAACTCTTAAATAATTTTTTTTCATTTAACTGGGGACAAAAATGCCACTATTAAGATTCATTTGATGATAAATAATAGGTAAAATTTATAGTAATAGAATCATTATCCCCATCCTATAGATAAAGGAACTGAGACCCAGAGAGGTTAAGTATATTGCCCAAGGTTACGGAGGTAGTAGGTGGGATAGTCAGAATTTGGCACCAAGAAATCCGTCTCTAGATGCTGTGCTTGGAATGCCTACACCTCACTTCATCAGTCCTTTCAAAAGATGAAACTGCCCCAAGGTAAAGTGAAACTTGGAGTGCTTATCAGCTACAACTAAAGGATGGTTACATATCAGCTATGTCTTTAGCTTATGGCTCTACTAGGGAACAGCATGGGTCTGGAGGAGGATGGGCAGGGTATTTAGAGGAATTTTCCCATTGATGATCAGGACTGCACAGCAAAAAGGACATAAGAAGAGCCCTGATGTTTAGGAAGATGAGTTTCAAAATACAGCCATTTGATATGAGAAAGGTGGGTTTCTGATAAGGGGCAGAATATATATTCTGAGTGCTAGAGGGACCAAGACTCATTTCCATGACCAAGGGGATTTTTAGCTAAATATGGGAGGTGAAGTTGGGGTTGAAGGCAAAAGTGGAGAATGAGCTGAAGCTTGTGAAAAAATTATAAAGCCCCTTTTGCTAAGTTTGGAACCTGCTCGATTTTGTTTGATGGATGCTTATAAGGCATGACTGGTAAGAGAGGAAGCAGAGAGCCTCAGTTTCTAACAAGTTCTCCTTTTCTTCACCAAGGAGAAGTGTCTTAATACTGTAAAGTATAAAACGGACAAAATTAAAAAGGACTTGAAACCCAGGATGTTAGAAGACAATATGAGATTCCTAATAGGAAGGTAGGTATATTTCAGTTGGAGGAGTCGAGGTTATGGAGTTGGTCAGATGTGGGTTTGTCTTCTGACTCAGCCTGACTTTCGTTGTGTAACCTTGGCCAACTTTCTTCTCTGAACCACAATTTCCATAGCATTGTGGTTAGGATTAAATGAGGTATGTGTGCTAAATGCCTGGCACATAACATACCCTCAGCACATAGCTGAGTGGACACACAGGTTTCCCAGCCTGGATGTACTCCATAAATAAGATAAAGTTTCCAGAACTATCTCTGGGATTATTTGTAGTTATGATTACAACATGCGGTAGCTAAAAGTAAGACTTCAGATTTCATTGAGTTCAATTCTTCAGATCCAGGTGAATCACACCTTGAGTACTAGAAAAACTTATAGAGGAAAAGACAAAACCATTGTTGATAATGGTTAAGAAATCATGGATATTGAGAGAGGTCCTAGGAAATTGGAAAAGGGTAAATGTTGTTATCTTGTAAAGGGGCGTTGGAAGGAAGAGAGTTTAAACACAATAGACTTGGTGTCAATTCCAGGCAAAATTCTGGAATAGATTAATAAGCAGATGGTTTGAGAGTGCTTAGGAAAGATAGCAACGATTACTAAAAGCCAGCCCAGGAACATTAAGGAAAAGTCAATCCAGACAAATCTCATTTTATCTTTTTGTTAAAGTTACTAACCTAATTAATTAGGAGAATGCTGTAGATTAGTCACACTATCAATGTGATATTTGACAAAGTTCAAGATATTTTGTGGACAAGATGGTGAACCATGGATTGGATGACAATGCAGTTTGAGCTTGTAAAGTTCAAATACTATTAATGATTGGGCTGTTCTGAACTCTTGAGAGAGCCTCCAGGGGTATGCCACAAGGTCCTGTACTTAGCCTTATCCTCACTGTCTTCATTAGCAACTTGTATGAAAATGAATTGCATATAAGAAAAAATTTTCAGTGTATATAAAAGGTGAGAGAGGAAAATAATACATTAGATGACAGAATAAAGATTTAAAAATATATTGACAGACTTCAACAATGGACTAATAATTAAAATAAACATATTTTTTTCTTTAGTTTTAAAGAAGCTTTAGATTACATAAATGTTAACATAAAAATTATAGGGGATTCCCATATACCCCATCCCCTTCCCCCTTCCACACTTTCCCCCATTAACCACATCTTTCATTAGTGTGGTACATTTGTTACAATTGATGAACACATATTGAAGCATTACTACTAACCATGGTATATAGTTTACATTATAGTTTACACTTTGCACTGCACAATTTTATTGGTTTTGACAAAATATATTATGGCCTGTATCCATCATTGCAATATCATGAAATCAGCAAATTTAACATAGGTGTATATTTATACTTACTTTTAAATTTCAAAAATTGCAAGTCTTGAAGGT
>JAQZBX010018038.1:0-34990 GCA_029593785.1 Cabassous unicinctus | reverse complement strand
CCAGCTCTGCTGAGCCATGTGCTAGGTGTCCACTTCCCCAGCTCCGCTGAGCAGGTGTGCTAGGTGTCCACTTCCCCAGCTCCTCTGAGCAGGTGTGCTAGATTTCCCTTCTCCAGCTCTGCTGAAGAGGTGTGCTAGGTGTCCACTTCCCCAGCTCCTCCGAGCAGGTGTGCTAGGTTTCCCTTCTCCAGCTCTGCTGAGCAGGTGTGCTAGGTGTCCACTTCCCCAGCTCCGCTGAGCAGGTGTGCTAGGTGTCCACTTCTCCAGCTCTGCTGAGCCATGTGCTAGGTGTCCACTTCTCCAGCTCCATCAAGCTGGTGTGCTAGGTGTCCACTTCTCCAGGTCCGCTGAGCAGGTATGCTAGGTTCACGTCTCCAGCTCCGTCAAGCAAGGCAGCGTTCAGACTGTGCTTTGCTTAAGGTACCTGTGGGCTCAGCTCTGTTCGGCTGCCAAGGAAGCATTTGCGGCATGGTCCGTGTCTGTGATAATGCATTTGATGGTAATTTGTGGTACAGTAGACATTTTCATCATGATGATCTAATTTGATCCTCACAGGCCCGGAGGTTGATAGTCAAACCTGTAATGCCACTTTAAAAGTGAGGGTGGAAAAAAAAAAAAAAGTGATTTTCTCAAGGTCTCCTGACTCCACCTCTCACATTTATTTTCTACATCACAACGGATTTACAACAGAAGCAAATTCCACAGAAGCTCATTTCTGGAAGTCATGCAATTGAATAATATTTCTTCTCTTTATTTTATTTGAGAGACAAATAATTAAAAAGCAAGTGGATATCACGAACTTTTTCAAGTGAGCAATTTCCAGCAGGTCCCAACCTATTTGATTCTACATTTGTCTTTATAGGAAATAATAGTTTCCTTTTACTTACTGAGCACTTGCTATGTGCCAGGCAAGGGAATCAGCATTCTCCATGCCTTTTTAAAACTTGACAACAGCCACGCGATTTACCTTCTTGTTAGTGATGAGGACATCGAAGCTCAGAAAGGTTAAGTAACTCACCCAGTGCTGCACAGCCAGACAGTGGCTGGCAGTATTAGCTTGAGCCAAGACCTAACTCTACAGTTGCTGTTTTCAACCATCCCACACTTTGCGCCTCTGTATGCAGAACTGTCAGGTCTGATGGGGCTGTCGAGTCTGAGTGAAGGAAAGGTGAAATTCTTTCCAGCAGTCACCACCTGTGAAGACCTAGAAGTGCTACAGTTGTTGGGAAGTTTTATTTTATTTTCTTACTTCTTTATTAAGCTTTAGTTATCAGGAGAAAGAAATTTGTTTCTTGAATTACTATTTTCCCTGCAGTCGGAATACAGGAATTATTTTACGTTTACTTTGCGTGTCCTTGCTAAAGTTTATCTTTATTAATATTTTTTAATTGTACAATTATCTTTAGTTATATGAGGCAGAGGGTTCCCCCCCCCCTAAAAATAAAAAGGCCTTTGAGCAGTAGTATTTTAAAAACACTCACTCATCTAATTTTTCATTTATGTACAAACGTGTTTACACACATGGCAGATTCTTAAAGAGCAGTCGTGTATATTGGGGTGCTTTCCCTTCTCTCCAGCTCCACGGTGCTTTCTGCTATTCCCCTCCACCCTGTAATTTTTATCACTGAGATTTCCTTTTTTTCCGTTTCCTTATTCTTACTGGTTTGATCAAACTGCTTTCAGTCCTATTTCCCCTCTGATATATTGCAATTTCTACCTTCTTTTTTAAAAATATTTTTTTAAATATTTTTTAAAGAAGCTTTAGATTACATAAATGCTACATCAAAAATATAGGGGATCCCCATATACCCCCCACACACACTTTCCCACATCAACGTCCCTCATTAGCGTGGTACAGTTGTTACAATTGATGAGCACATTGAAGCATTGTACTAACCAAGGACTCTAGTTTACACTTTGCCCCCCACACACACACAATTTTATAGGTCTTGACAAAATGTATAATGGCCTGTATCCATCATTGCAGTGTCATGCAGGACAATTCTAAAGTCCCAAAACTGCCCCATGTTACCCCTACTCTTCCCACTCCCTCCCCTCAGAACCTCTGGTGGCCACAGCCTTTATATCAACGATAAAAGCTCTTCCACTGCTGGAATAATCATAAGTCCACTTAAGTCCATAGTTGCTTTCCTCTCTTATGTTTGTTCATTCCTCAGTGTTGAGGTTTCTGGGATGGTGATGCCCACTCTGCCTCCAATTGAGAGGGGGCTTAGATCCCATGGCGCAGATGGATGGAGCTGTCTTGCTTGCAGTTGAAGATGCTCTCTGCTTCCTGGGATGGGCATTATCCATCGTCAGCATCCTGCTGTTACTTGTCCTGGGCGAGTCTGATGAACTGGAGAGTAGGTGATGCAACTCTGCTGAGATTCAGGGCTCAACCGGCACATGAACGGACCAAAGATTTAAGTCTCTGGGACATTTATTTATCAAGTATAGTGCTAATTATAGGTTCAAATAAAAGGGGCAGAAGAGCCCTGTGTAGGGAAACGATTAATGAATCTAACTCTGTTACACTGGGGAGCATAAATTCCAAAGTAAGGCCCACTGGCAGGGCACCCAACTCCTGAGCCGTCTGCCCTGCCTGCAGGGTCTGGATGCCTCTGCAGCCCTCGGGAGCCCCGCTTGCTGTGGCAGTCAGTGAGGTCCTCCTGGGACGCACATAAGCGTAACCTCTGGAATAACAACCTCCTCTTACTTTCATTAATGGCTATTTTCCCTTCCTGTGCTCACAACCACATTCCTATTTTTCTATTTTACTGGAATAAAAGATCCACCCCAGAGGTTCTATTTCCTCATTTTCTCCTCTTCCCAATCCATGAGCCCCTTAAGCTGCGTTCGTTGACCCTTCTCCTGCTGCTGCCCGCCGGCCTTGCGGCCGCTCCTGGCAGGACAGCGCGGCTCCCTCTGGTTTCTGTCTTACCCTGGTGCCTGAGTCACCGCTTTCAATGTTGTATCCTATTAAAAGCAATCTTTATGCACAAGCTGAATTCATAGCTGTATTCCTAGTTCAGGTGTTTGTTTTGGCCTCTTTTCAAATGTTTCCAAGGGTTTTGTATCTTACTGTAGTCCTTTGAGATAAGTGAAGTGAGAACACAGCTATTTTAAGACAACAAACACGGAGAGCTTTTTGTTTTAAATATAATTGATATCATAGAATTCTCATAAGCTGGTACCTAATGGGGAGAATAAATACTGGCAAATGCCCTTTTCTCTCTCCACTCTCTACAGCTACCTCGATATTGATAATCTCGCTAACAGGCCACTTGACTGACAGACAGTCAGGAGTCGTGGAACCATCTTGGCCACCACGGGAGCAGGCAGCCAGCAACATCAGAAGTCTGCTTCGCGGCTGCTGTTCGAAGGAAATCACAAGGTGAAGTAGAGAAAATATTACTTAAAATGCCTTTCCTTCCTCTTGAGGGTGCTTTGAAATGATTTCTAAAAGAAGCATCTGAATTCCAGTAACCATTTTAAACCTTTTCAGTTTGTATTAACAAAAGGTATATTAGAAAATAAGACAATTTGAAAATGATATAAAGTAGTAATTGTTAGTTTTGACTATTAGTTTTCACTAAAATAGCACTCAGCTTTAGGATGGCTTTGCCATGATGCCACACTAAACCAGACTTGTTTAAAGTCATTTCAGTGTAAACAGAAGCCAGATACAGGACTTATGCTGGCTTTGGGCATTTGTTGATATCTATCCATCTGAACTCCACTTTTTCCAGGGCCCCACCTGCCTTTCAGCCACACTCCAGGTTTCTCAGGCTACCACAAGGTACCTACTCTGCCCCATCGTTGTTTCCAGTTTCATTCATTACTTTTCAGAGAATCCCCAAACTATACCTTGAAATGAGTTGCAAAATGCCAGATTTATTATTCAGAAGGCTAATGTCTGTAAAACATTTGGCCTGTTGCATCAATAAAGCAGCCATTCACTATGAAAACAAAAACAAAGTTAGCTAACATATCCAAAAGAGAAATATTACAAACCCAGTTCTAGCCAGATGCAGCTGGCAGTTTGATTGGCTGTTACACAGGCGAGGAGGAACTACTGTCCCAGCTGCACTGACAGTCAGGCTGGGGAGAGACAGGTGCGCCGTCGGGGCTGAATGGCCTGGCACACAGGAATTCCTGACATCCCAACAGATCTCTCCCATTGCTAGTGAAGAAGAGAGTTCATTACTAAGGAAAGGGATTTTTCTCCTAAAGGAAAATCCACTTCACATGAAACCTACAAAGAAATTATCATTTAGGAGTTGTCCAATACATGCAATACCTTGATTAAAGACATAACCACTTATAGCCCCTCAGGTTCTCCAGGCCTCAGGCCGTCATTCACAGCTGCTCAGGTGAGTGTCATCCAGGACTCCAGGGCGCCATGTATGTAAACCAGTCCTACTGTGCGCTGTCCATGCCAAGCCTCTCCAGGAGACAATAGCTTAGTGGAAGATGGTTGGTTTCAGATTTGGACGGGAGATTCTCTAACCCATTGTGGTGCCAGTGAGTGTACTAGGAACTCCCTCACAAGTTGAAGAGGAAAGGAACAGACAGACGTTTTACCTGGTACATCAGTGAGACTGGCTTTAGAGGGAAAGGACTGCACAGAAGCTCCAGGCAGGACACCTCAGATGTGAAGTCACACAGTGCATCCAAGGACAAGGGCACATTTGAAAACTCACTTTTACTGAGCTCACCAGTTGAGTGAATTGAAAAATTTTATACTGGAATTGTGCGAAATGAAAATTTGCTCTTACAAATGGGTTAAGCTATATAACATACTTTCTGCTGTGAAGAGTAACTACGGGATTGCTAGCTTTTATTACAGTGACTCCTACGGCAGCTGGACAAATAAAAACTCTGTAGCGTTATTTAGTAGTGAAGTCCTCCCCCTGGTGGACTTAAGTGGGAATTTTAACAAAAGGTGTAAAATCTTTTAAATACATTTCATTTCCTCTTAACATTTAAACCACAGAACTAAAGAAGAAATAGTGGGGGCGGGCATACCTGTTTCACTGATGGACCGTATAAAATGCGGTGTGGTAGAAAGACGTGTCTTTTTAGGCCACTGTAAGACCTGAGACAGGGCTTCCAGTTTTGACCTTGGACTGACATCTGGGGCAATTCTTTGTTGTGAGAGGTTGTCCTGTGCCGTGTAGGATGTTTGGCAGCACCCACGGCCTCCACCAACTTGACGCCAGGACACCCTCCTCCCCCAGTGGAAGAACCACTGGAACAGAGGGATGACATACGGCTTATCTTTTAACCAGATCACTCTGCTTCTCTGTTGAGAAAATCTACAGGAACCAGAGATACCAGTTAGGAGTGCACATGGTGAGAAGCGGTCAAGTCCTGGATATGTTGTGAAGTTGGAGGTGAAAGAAATTTTGAAAGGACAGATACGGAATGAGAGAGAGAAAGAGGGCAGTCAAGGTTGACAGCAAACCCGCTGCCCTAAGCAAGCGGAACTGGGATGAGAAGACCAAGAGGAGCTGGCTCGGCGGGCATTTGGACTGGGGCAGGTGTGGACAGCTAAGCTTGAGAGGACTCTTAAGACATCCAGACCAAGAGGTCAAGCAGCACTGGGCCTACGGTCTGGTACTTAGAGAAGTCCAGGCTGTTGCTGTAAGTTTGTGAGTCATTAGCTCATAGATAGTATTTAATGAGCTTATCTAGGAAGCAAATGCAGGTTAAAAAAACCCCACACGTACACAAAACAACTACAGCACACCAGAGGAGACAGGAAGACTGAGCCCATTTGAAGGAAGGGGTGTGAGAAGGTACGAGCAAAGACGCCGGAAGCAGCCAGGAAAGTAGGAGAAAGACAGGCACGTGTATGTTCTGGAAGTCATGAGAATATGCTCACAGTTTTTCCCCTTGGCACTAAATGGTTTCATCTTTGTAACTCCTTTCTATATGTTATCGTTTGTGAATACCTATAATGTATATATTTTCTGCAATAATTTACTTTCCTGTCTATCTCTTGTAGACTGCGAGCACTTGAGAATGAAGATCTACCTTTATATCTTCGTAGTAACTAGCACAATGACTGGCTCATAACACATCGTCATTGTGCGCAAATGTACATATTAAAATAATAATTGAAATGTCATAGGAAATTCACCCCCTGAAATGAAAATACCTGTACAATAAGATACCATTCATTCAGTTTCTCAATTAGTTCACAATGACAATAACCCAGATACAGCTCAAATAACTAGGCTGTTGAAACGGGGCGTTATTCATGCTCAGAAGCGGCAGCCTCCCGCATTTGCCATGCTGGCACTACAATGGAAGGGGTACCATCTTTGTTCAACCAGAGCATCTCAGCTTCTATTTGTTGTATGTATCGGGGCTCCTGATTAAGCTTTCATTTGAAAAAAGAAAGTGGGTTCTGTTACTGAATACTATGAAGCTATTAATCGATTCTAATATTCTACTGCCATCAGACACATCAGGGGACATGCACTAAGGTTGAAAAGGCAGTTAGCTTTCTTTACCTTAATTTTTTTTGATTAACTAAAACAAACAGCTAATTATATTGCAAGTGTATTATGTCCCAGAGAGTGTATAAAGTGCTTTGTATATTAATATTCACCTTATTTAGCCCTCATTAAAAACCGTATAAATTGGTAATTACACAGATGAGGAAACTGAGACTATTAAGAAACATGCCCCAAAATATCCAGCTGATGAATGACAGAGCTGGATTTGACTCCAAACATAGTGTTAAGTGTGAGGCTCTCCGGCCTCCTAGACAGCTATGGAATCACTACGGAGTGTCTGCACAATGCTCAGATTGGTTCTGTGATAAGGGCGGGGGTGGGGGCAGAGGGAGGGAGGATGGGGCCAGGAGTCAAGATCACACGGTGGCATGATTACTGGCATGATTTGATACCCACAGACACCAAAACAGGACCATGACTATCCCCAGGTGCTAGAATTATAGGTGTCTCTTCTTATTTCTACTTTTTTGTACTGTATTTTTTTTTCCAATGAGCATATATCACTTATATAAAAAAACTTTTTAGAAAATGTAGCATTGAGCCATTAACTCTATTTCATCTCTATTTCCATCCATTCTTCTCCATTATTTTGAAGCAAATATTAAATATCCTATCTTGTCATTGTAAATATTTTAGTATGTGTCTCTAAAAGGAATCTTTAAAAAATAAACATATTTTTATCACCTAATCATGTGTAAAACATTAACAGTAATCCCTTAATATCGTCAAATAACCAGTGTTCAAATTACCAATTGTCTCATAAGTGTTAAAATAATTTTTAAAATGTTAAGTTTAACTCAAGATCTGCATCAGGACCACACCTTGGCAGAGACCCCTTCATCTGTAGATGCCCCTTCCACCACTCCTTCTGCAATTTAAGAAACAGTTGTGCCGACTGCCTCCTCTAGTGCCATTCAACATGCTCCTCTCTCCTGTTTCCTCTATGTTAGCAGTAGCCTGATCACATTTATGCCGTTTGTTTGTTTGTTTGTTTGTTTGTTTTTTCCCAAAAACTACTCCGTGGGTAGAAGTGTGTTTGTTCTTCTGTCAGAAAGCACGTAAGGAAAGAACGCGACTCTCGCGGTGAATGCAGCAGCTACTGATGCCCGATGCTGGCCTCCATTCATTGTTTCTAAGAGAGAAAGTGCCCTCGTCTACTACTTGCCTACACAGTGGTTCAATTTGAATGGGAAATGCAGGAAATATTCTTTTTCC
The DNA here is from genome assembly GCA_029593785.1 of Cabassous unicinctus. NCBI lineage: Eukaryota > Metazoa > Chordata > Mammalia > Cingulata > Chlamyphoridae > Cabassous > Cabassous unicinctus. The sequence goes on along the minus strand of JAQZBX010018038.1, from coordinate 27,248 downwards.
TTTACCGGTTTTCAAAATAATGAGTTAGTTCACTAGCATCCTCCAATGGTGACCAATTAGTGCTTTGGTTTTTGCATGGTTTGCTTCTTCAGTCTCATTTTGAACTCATGGATTTACACATGTATGATGTTTCCATCCATTGCGGTTATTTTCTATATTGATGTTCAGATTGTCCTATCTTCAAATTGACTCCTTCGTCCTTTTACCACCATACCACATAGTCCTTGATAGCTTCTTTGCTATCTAGCATGAAAAAAGATGTTCCAGGTTTATGTCACACTTCCTGCTCCAGGGGGAATCAGATACCTTATCTCCAAGATGTTCAAGCTCCTTTTAATGGGAATTGGCATTTTGGGGACCTAGCTGTGTAAATTTACGGGTTTACTCATTGTTTCTAGACTGTTTCAGTGGGCAGAGCTAAGAAATACATGTATTTTTTAAATCTCCCTTTTCTCTAGCCAACAATTCCAGTCCTAAGCAACAAATAGAATGTTAGAATATCACGTATTTGCTTGCCTTATCCCACACAACAGTCTCAGAATAACAAAACTATACTGCCACTAACAATGTGATTACTGTCGACAGTTTATGATGAATTTTGCAGTTCTTTTCTTCCTTAGGGAAATCTCTAGTAGGGAGGTACAAATTATTGCATTTCATGTCATTTGGAATAGTTCCTCTGTGTGATTATGCCACCAACTGGATATACATTTAGGTACGTTTATTTTTTTTAAGGATTTATTATTTTGTACAAATATTTAAATGACTGCAAAGTCAAGTTGACAAAACATGGAATATTCAAAGAGGGCTAGCTTATAACTTTGACTTCCCTCCTTCTATAGGTAACCATTTTTTTAAAATTCTGATTAAACCTTCAATTTTTTAAAAAACTAAGCAGACATTTCTGTGGTTGTGTGTATGTAGCCCCATCTTAAACAACAACAACAAAAAACAAAATAACAGTGTTCTCTAGTTTGCTTTTCTCAGTTAAGAATGCATCATGGAATAGTAAGTTGAATTTAAAAAGAAACAAACAGCTAATTAGTAACAAATGTACCATACTTTTTTTAACCAATCCCTATTGATGAACATTTTGGTTGTTTTCTGATTTTTGCTATTACAAATAATTCTGCAGTAGCTTTGTGCATGTCTTTTCATTTTTGCCATGGGTGTACATTGGTGATAGATTCCTATTAATCAGATTGCTAAGTCAGCATAAACGTATATGTAAATTTTGCATTATTACAAAATTTACCTCCATAGGTAAACTATGAGAGCTTCTTGTTTCCTCACATTCTTACCAGCAAAGTATGTTATCAGACCTGGGATTCTGCTAATCTAAATAAGTGAAAAATGGTCTCCACATACTTTTATTTTTCATTTTTCTTATTATAAATGAGTCAGAGCATCTTTTCATATGGTTAAGGCCACTTGCATTTCTTTTCCTATGAACTGTCTACTCATGTCTCTGGTCTAGCTTTCTATAGGCTTGTTGGTCTTTATTTTATAAAGAAGTCTATCGTTTTAGTCTAAATTCAGCCTCCACCTCTCTCCAATCATGCAACTTCTCAAATCACTCACATCAATGACTAGCACTACTTATTTCAAGATAGTCATACCGACATTAAACATGAGATAAATACTGGGTTTTGAGTCATCTACCATCTTGTCAAATAAAAAGCAAATTCTGTACCCTATATGTCAAGGCATGGTTAAGAATCAGCATTTTCCCCTGCCCATACATGTCTTGTCATAGCCAGTGGACTCTTCTCACTGCCCTCAACCTTTTAACTTTATCTGATATGACGACAGTACACATACCTACTTAAAACTGACTTTCATTTGTGGGGCAAACTGACTGGATACAAGCCACTTAAACCACATTCTTTTTGGAAACCGGCAGGACATTAATAAAAGTCAACAGCTAAGTCATTTACCTCACCTTGCTGTTTCCTCACTTTAAGATAGAGGACTTGCACAAAATGTAAAGTGTTTTAAAGTGTAAAATTTCCTGGTCTTATGTCACCTCCTTTTCAAAATCTAATGCCTATGTCCAACTGCCTTTAAAATGGGTTCCAAATAACCTTTCTAAGGTCATTCCCCAGTTCTTCCCCAAATGTCCCACTCATTATCCTTCAACAACTCTTCCCTGCTCTTGGCTTTTCCTCTAGCCCTGCTTCTCCAAGTGCAGGCCCTACGCCGGAAGCACCAGCATTGCCTGGGAACTGGGAAGTACAAATTCTTGGGTCCCATCTCAGACTCAATCAGAAAAGACCTGGCATCCTATGGCTTAACAAGTCCTTCAGGAAAAGTTTGAGAAACAGCTCACCTTTCCCATAATTCTTGGAACTCCTTGCTGAAAGCGACTAGATTTCTATTGCACTTTAATACCAAAGCTAGGCAGGTTCCGAATATTTTTTCCTGTATATTGTCTTCCAAGCTAGACTATAAACTACTAAAGAACCACATCTTCAACTTTCAATCTATCAAGTCACCCAGCATGGTACTATTCATGATTTTCAAAATCTTAACTATACATAGCTTGTTTTATTGTTGCTTTTAAGTAATAATTCAATAAAAGTATATACTTTCTTTCTAGGAAAATAACTGTTTCACTAATGCTTTCTGAATGAACAGATAGGAAAACAGTTTCTAATATTTGGCCTGAACCACTTTCTTTCTAATCTGTTGTTTTAGGGCTGTATACTGGGGAAAAGGGGAAAAAAATATGTGAAACTTGTGGTAGGCTGAGTAACGGCATCACAACTCCCCCACGAAGTCCACGTCTTACTCCCTAGAACCTTATACAAGAAGAGGGACTTTGCAGGTGTGAGTAAATTAAGGCTTTGTTGGAGAGTAGCCTCGACTGCCCAGGTGGCCCAGTGATGAACACACAAGTGTCCTTCCTAATGAGGAGGAGGACGGGGAGGCGCTACCACAGAAGAGAGAAGGCCATCTGATGGCAGAAGCAGAGAGATCTGAAGATGTGAGGAAGGGCCGTCACCCAAGGATTTCAAGGAACGCAGCCTAGGAGCTGGGAAAGGCAAGGAACCGGATGCTCTGCAGACGCCAGACCAAACCAGCCCTGCGAAACGCACCTGCACTTCTAACCTCCAGGACTGTGGAAGAATTAATGCCTGTTGTCTGAAGCCACTGAATTTGTGGTCATTTGCTAAAGCAGCAACAGGAAACTAATACAAAGCTTTTGACAAGTTTTTATTGTGAAATACTGGAATTAGAAAAAAGTACAAAATGTCAACAGTCAGGTGTGTACAAGTCCAGTTCCATCGTCTATACACGTGAACAGCTGAACAGGCTCACCGCAGAGTGCATGTGTAGACCAGTACAATCTAAGAAGGGCTGCAGTATTCACAGGCTATTAACACATAATAACTCGAGCCAAAATGCCCCCACTGGCAAATGCTAATTAATAGTTGAAAACAGGCTAAAAAGCACAATAGAGCACACCACAGTATTTCCTTACAGATCCACATTTAAGGAATATCAGCTCACTAGGTCAATACACTACAGAGCCAGGACTAGGACTCAACTACTAGCTTACACAATTTCAAAAAACCGAAGTTCAAAAATAAGGTCATGGAATAAAGAGAGAGAATATTCACTTAGGCCTAAGTACTGTGAAGCCCCTAAAAGGTTTTAGCCTTGGAATTTACAAAAAGCTTAGTTATTTAGACTGATTTTCAATTTTCAATCTGCTATCCACAAAAAAAATAAAAATAAAAAGTGTGTCTGTGTCAAATGTCTTTTGTAGCAGCTCCAACAAGGTATAAGAACTCTTACACAGTTTATTTTAAAAACCATAATGACCACCATGGATTAACAAAAGTCTAAGAAATCGGAATATAAAACATAAATTTGGAAGAAAGGTAATACCAACTTATCAACTTGTCAAGCCCTGCAAATATTAAAATCCATATTAATAGAGCATCTAGCCTGGCTGAGAGTACTAAATTTAGGAAGATTTTTTACCTGAAGATCTCATAAAAATGAACCAGTTTAACTTTTCCAAGTCTGATTGAATCTTTTCTTGTCCCTTGAAGAAAATTAACCTAGATTATAGATATTTCCAAACTGGATAAAGAATTATGTGGTATCACTTTATAATGAATAACTATAATAATAATATACTGAAGCACAAGCCATGTTAAAAATAATTGTTAAAATCTTTGTGTGTTCTTAGGAAAAGACAATCTTTGATATGACATTCATAATCAATGCTTGTTTAAAAATAAAACCGTCAACACTGATAAATATAGTAACAGTTTACCTGAAACAAATTTATCTTTGCCCATGAGTTCCTAAAAGAAGGAACACTTTCACTCCAAACCAGTGTATCTAACAACGTCTGAAGCTTTAAAATGGAACTAAAAGTCTGAACTGATACTTAAGTGGGAGATCAATTCCATCACCAGCTGAAAAATACTGGATCATTGTATTACTCAATAACCTCATCTAACTATTCCACCCTACCTTAACCTTTTATAGACAGTTTTAAAACTTTGAGACAGTTTTCTTCTAAATAGTGCCTGAATCTTATAGCAGATCCAATTTATTCAAAGATAATCACAGATAGGATTAAAAAGTTATTTAATTTCTTTTCTAGATTTGCTTTAAATCTACAAATTAAGTATGGAATACATAAATATTAACTTAGATAACCACATATGTGGAAAGGAGAAATATGGGCAACTGTAGAAATATTATACATTTTAAAGAAATCTTATAAAAGGAAAATAAAGCAAAACATGTAACTCACATAATATGAACATGAAGCCATTGGACATAAAAAATAAAATTACTCTATCAGAAGTGATTTAAAGTTAAAACTTTGGGGAAGTATTTTGACATAATTCAATGACCAATGCTTCCCTTGTCACACAGAAACAAACCACAACAATCATCTAAAACCTATATGCATTATTCAGTTAGTTTTTAATGCAACCTCAAACATTTTACTAGCAATTTTGACTTCCTTTTGAAATAGGCTTCTGTACATATGCATTTATATACAAACATTTATTAAACATGATTTTAAAACAAACTTTATGTACAAAAGATCAGCATTCCTATAAATAAAAACATTAGGTGGCAAAAAGGCACTTGTAAGTAAAAATCTACAGTAGTTTGTACAAAACAGAAACACTTTTTACCTTGGGTACTGTACAATGAACATTAATCCCTAGATCAGTACTGAAAATCTAGGTTACTAACGTACGTTAATGATGTAACTTCTAAAAACATATTTACATATTCTCTGAAGTTCATTTCATAAAAGCACCATGATTCTCTCCTAAGTTCACGCTGATGTAAGAGTTAAAACACAATTACCAAAAACCCCAGTGTTCAATATTTTCCTTGTTCAAAAGTTTTTGTATTTCTAAATTGAAAACTTTATCTGAAATTAGCATAGTGTAAACCAAAACAAAACAAAGAAACCCTGCAGCTTTGACTTAAAACTCTACAATTATTGCATGTTGCCTTTTTTTCAAAGAGCACTACCCATGCACTCCTTTAAAACTGTTTAATACTATTGCTGGCAAAAAAGTTCCTGGATATCAAATAATTAAAAAGTTACTTCAAACCAGTTGAAGCTTTATTTGAATGTTGACAACTTAAAAAATGCTGTATATCAGTTACAAAAGTGAATAGGAAACACACCAATTCATTTGGTGTGCAAAAATATTTTTCCACCACACAGAATTTAAGGGCTTCACAGAATTTTTTTTTTCAAATTTACATATTAAACAGAAATACTAAATGTGTAATTACTTTCTCAAGGAGATGTTAGTATGCTTCCACTCTTGTCAAACTTTTTACCCTTTGACAATGCTGCAACTTGTTTAAGTAATTCTCTGTTTTTGGCCTGTGGGAGACAAAAACATTTGAAATTAAAAATCATGTTTGCAATATTAAGAGTCATGCTAAAGAAAACTACTTATTTTATGCTGTTGTTTTCATTTATATAACAAAGGGTTCACTGAAACACTAAAAGATTAAATGAAAGAACTGGTAATACTTAGGGTCATCTCTTTAATATGGGATATAAAGAAAATTCTAGATTGTTTTTTCAGCCCCCTTTGTAAATGTCAATATAATTGTTATCCAAAGATACAACTGGTTACAAAGAAGGCCGCTTAAAGTGATACCATGCATAAAAGGAGACCAAATTTTAGGGTAAATTGGGAGAAAAATGTTTTGCCCTTTATCTTACAAAAATAAAATGAAAAACTATGAAAATAAGATCAAAGAATGAATTGGTTATTGATTTGGGCAGATTATTTCCCAACAAACTCTATGAGGTCTCTCATTTGATTTTTTTTTTTTTTAATAGAAACATGAAAGGTCAATATTGCAAAAAATATTCAAGGAATTTACCACTTTGCCAAATTCTAATTCTCTTAACTTAATGATACTCAAATCGTTTTCTTCTGAAGCACCCATCAGAACCACTTTTTCTGATTTTATTTTCTTTCCTTGATTTGCCATAGTTATTTGGCACTAGCTTTGTGTGTGACTTGGGCAGTTACACACCATCAGTTTTCAATTTCATGAAAGCTTGAAATATATTTGCAAAGATTCAAAATTTCCCATTGCCAATGACCTGACCCAGATTCACACTATTCCCAGGTGTCATTCCGGCACTGAGCCAGCGTGCGGAGGGCCATTTCAGGGGGCACCAAGGCCTACCCCAGACTCTTCTGCCCTGGGGTCCGAGGCACTCTCTTGCGGATGACAAGGCTCCCTGTTACACAGATGCGGCGATAAGCAGCCCCTCTTCCCTCCACTTTGATATCCCTAATTAACACCCATGACCTCCAAAATGCAAATACTCTCAGTGCTAGCTTATATACGCAAATCAGAGCATTTTTATGTTCAACATAAATGATTATGTTCAGCATGATTAATAGGGTTTACCCTAATCAATGGCTAGTAAATGGCATTAATGAAGTTTCAATTTCAAATTCGAATTCAATTTCAAATTTCAAATTTAGAAATCCATCAAGAATTTAAAAGTGTTTTTTACCTTGGGTACTGTACAATAAACATAAATCCCTTAAAATGAAACAGTGTGAGAAACTCAGGGCAAATCAAGTGAGAATGCCTGGCAGTTAGTGGAAATCAAGTGAGTGCACTCACGATCAATCATTTTATTGCTGAGCTCACCAGACCTAGTCAATGTGATGAATGAAAGTTTTTTTTAGTGTTAACTATTATTTATTAATATATTATTTATCACTGCTATTATAAATAATATAGCATATTATTTCTAACACTGGCTAAAGATGGAAACTTAACAGAAATTTTAAATACAAGTTAATGAAGAGCATTAAAAAGGGATATTTCTGCAAATTTGCCTCAAAGCAACTCCACTGGGATCAAGTTACATTTATATAAAAATGCTTATATTGACATACCAAAACATTAAAAAGTGAGTCACCAAATTATCTTTTCTCAAGCACCATTAACAAACAATGTTTTCAGAGCTATTAGCAAGGTAAATTTTCTATGACAGGCTCTACTTCTGTAATATATACAGAAATACAGCTAACCCCATTTACTGACCTAAGGAGAAAGCCCTACTAGTACACTGGCTGCTAAAAGGAACATGGTAAAAAGAGCAGCTAGCAAAGAGTGACAGCACGTCTCCAGCTGTCACACAGAGACAGAGGTAGTCCGATAAGAAGGAAGAAACGGATGGAAGCTGGTGCCAGAGAGGGAAGCGTGGGCAAGCCTGTGTCAGAACATGGAGGTCTCAGGGTCATCACCTCCCAGTTATGTGACCACAGCTTCATCTGTAAAATGGGGGTACCTTACAACTCAGAGTTACTGTAAGGAACAAGATAATATATGTAAAATCACCCTAAAAGTGCCGTACTTCTGTATAAAGATGCGTTACTATTGGATTATATGACATTTCAGCTCCCAAGAAGAGGTAGCCTTAAGACTTAACTAGGCTACGGTATTAAAGAGAGGTTTCCATATGCTTACAACTGTGATTACAAACAAACAAAAAAACAAAAAACCCTGCCCTTTTAAACAGTGGGAAGTACCAAGTTTAAGTTTGAACCATATTTATTAAGTATTACTTGCAGTTTTCTCTTATCCTATTCTGGATTTACTCCAGAGTTTTTATTACATCTCATTAAATCCGGGATCATCCTGTAGGATATTTTGTTCTTAGGTAATCATTTGGCATTAATAACTGAATGGTAAAAAGAAGACTATCATAAAACTAAAGATAATTCACGTACAAGAAGCAATCTCTCGGCTAGAGGGCAGATGGGCACTTCCACGAATCCTCACTTCCGCAACAAGCTATTTGAATGCCTACTTTGCTCTAGGGTCCTATGGCAGTTCCTCCTAAAAATTCTTTGTAATGTAAGATTAGGGTTAAGACAAGGCAATCTCTATCTAATTTCAGCAAGCTCCTAAATCCACTTACCAATCTTACTCAAGTTAAGCTACTTGCAAAGAAGTATGAACAATACAAAACCAAAAGACAGAAATAGCAAATATCCCTTGATGTTGTAATGGTAAAAAACCAAGGCAGAATTAATATCTTCTTTCCCAAGCTGATCCCTCCCATCCAAGTCTGACACCTGTGTGTTGGCTTCTTCTATGCATTTAAGACTTAAAAACCCCATTACCCAAAGATTAATTCTAGAAGTGTCAGAATGTATCAATCAGACAGAACATGCAATTAATCAGGCGTGATTTCTACATTTACACAACCTCGGTGAGAAAAGGCTGCATCAATGCTGGATGCCCCCCATGTCTGGGCCCAGATCAGGGAGTACTCTCTGCGTGTCCGTGTGACTCTCAGCTTCACAACACACCGTTCAGCTGCTCAGTGTTTGATCCTTGTTAGTACCCTCTGCAGTACCTGATGTCCAGGTGCAGCACTAGAGGCTTCCTGCCATGGCATATAGCAGATTCCAATTTCGCACTTTGCAAATCACAGTTCAAAGGTTAAAGTGCAGCTTTGCCTGTATCACTGCATGCAGCATCCATTTCTTCCATTCAAGGTTCTTGAGAATTGATAAGCTTTTGTATTCCTATCTCCTTTCCCAGGATCAGGGAGGAACTAATGACCTTGTCTGCATGAATACGACTTGCAATTTTTTGTTTTTGGTCCTATATCAATTCAACATATTCCAAGGGTATCCCTCCTCTGAAAACCCCATTTGGAAGTTTAGGTTAAAGTCTCCAGAATTAACGTACTGAATCACTGTTCACGTGATTCCAAACAATAACTTTTAATGGGATCAGAACTAAAAACCATTATAAAGCCAGAATCTCGAAGGTGAAAACGCAAAAATGCAGTTTAAACAAATACATATAATCCCACACAACAGGGATACCAAACCCTTCTAATTCAGCAAATGCTGTTAACCAAGTTAACCCTCCTTGCCTAACACTCAGTTTACTTAAAGTTTATCACTTACCTGTAGTTGTTCCACAGTTTCTTTGTGAGCTTTTTCCATACTGTTCATCTTTGTTCTCAAATTTGACTCTTGGTACTGAAAATCTGCCTTTAGTTCAGTTAACTGAGGAATTAAAAAAAAAAAAAATATATATATATATATATATATATACACACACACACACACACACACACACACACACACACAGAGAGAGAGAGAGAGAAACACATACTGTTCTTTTTTTTTAGGAGGTACTGGGGACTGAACCCAGGACCTCGTACATGGGAAGCAGGCGCTCAACCACTGAGCTACATCCTCTCCCCAGCGAGAATTGGTTTTTTCTTTTTTGTTTTGCTTTTAGGAGGTACCGGGCAAACCCGGGACCTCGTACATGGGAAGCAGGCGCTCAACCACTTGCACTACATCCGTTCCCCAGCACATACCATTTTAATATTCCTTCACAATAAACTCAAACTTCACCCTGTAGTATCCTGAGTTTTTCATGCTATCTAGAATTTGTTTTGTGAAATTATGAATTATATTTTTTTACCATAGTATAATTTTAATGTTAAGGTAGTATCTAACCATCTGTAAAACTGGCCTTTTATTTATTTTTTTAAAGGGGCTTCCCTGGACAAAAAGTTTGGCAACTGAAGTTCCAACAGGAAATCTTCAGTGTTAATATTTTGGAAAATGCTTCAATTAAAATGTGCTTTATATCAATATGAAAAAATAAAATTGGTTAGACTAAAATAATCTTTCAATGATAAAAGGAAAAAGTTTCACACTGGGCAAGTATACAGAGGAATGGTCTTATTAATCAAGAGCTATATTTTATTTATTTTACAATTTATGCCTAGGATTATGTACCCATTACCATCTAAGCCTTAAGGTAAAAATGGAGAACAAAGCACAGAAGTACAATTAATGTGCAATGTGAAAGGAAATGGGGTTATTTTTAAATTGGGGCTAAATTAAACAAATAAAGGAAAAAGCAGTAGTTTCAGGAAGTTAAAAAAAGGCCACATAATTTTTTTCATAAATATGACAAACATAAAAGTACAAAATCTCATGACTTTAAACTAAAATTAAAGATGGCATTATATAATTTAATTACCAGAAGCATACAGAAGAAAGCTTCATGTTATTTGAAATGGCTTTCATTATGTAAGCTTTAAAGCTTGTTCTTTTTTCTAAAAACCTAACAGCTAGTAAACTGAAAGACACATATGGGCAGGAGAGAAACTTTCTAACTCTCCCAGCTTTCTGTATGACAAAGGAAGTCCTGCTCTGAGACGCCACCTTGCTCCAGCTGGAACAAGATGACGACGCTGTTCCCCACCCTGTGTGCAGCCTCTCGACTGTGACTCGCTGACGCACCTGTTACCCTCAAAAGCTAGTGTGACGTCTGGCTTTAGAAGTCACTCAACTGTTGTGGAATAGATGCAGGAAAATAAGTTGACTGTTTCAGACTTACTTTAAAAGAAAAAGTTCAAGTGTATAGCTGTATCAGGCTTATTATTATTTTCCTCATAATCATTCATAGTCACTAACTTCAATCCCCGTGTTTTTTGTTTTTGTTTTTAAAGAAAAAAGTAACACAACAAAAGCAGAAAACTTTCAACTAACATAGAAATCTAAAAAAACAGCCAATATAGTAATCACAACTGATTACTACCTGGTTTTGAAATCATCATTATTTTGCAAACTTATCACTTTATTGATTCCAGTTTTAATGCAGATATAACCTGGCTTTATGCAATACAAGTCTCTTAAAGAACTTTCCATAAAAGTTCGTTAATTTTAAAAATCCTGCTGTTAGTCCAAAAGAACCATAAAAAATAAGAAACCTGTAACTATATCATTTTTATCTTCTGTGTTAATCCTAATGTTCATATACTAAATTTGCTGAGAGTAAGGTACAGGTAGATTAAAATAAGCTTAAATCTGCTAACCATGAACGTGTGGGTGAAAATAACATACAAGCTGTTGAATGCCAGAGGTAAAAGCCAGTTCAGGCTTAAGCACTGCTACGGGCACTCAGAGAAGGCCGTTTCTTAAATGTATTTATAATCGTGTCTTGTTTGTAACTTCAAAAGGAATGCCTGCAATGTTTTCTTACTGGGCATGATGTTGGTAGAGGTCCAGCTAGAACTGGATGGCCTGGGCACCACGTAACGAGTGCAACAGCAGCTCCATTCTCAAAGGTGGCCGAACAGCAGCAACAGCAGCTGCAGGCACTTAGCCATGCCAAGGGGCCAGCAGGAAGCACCTGGCATCTTCTTAACCACCCCAACCACCCCGCGCAGAGCAAGTCTGAGCGCGGCTAAATGGCATCAGTGCTGCTACCTGCCGCCCCGTGCTTGCCACTGTGCTTTCCTGATTTCATGGCACAAGACGATCTTCTATGATTCTGTTAGCATTCCTCTTTTCCCTAAATGGGCAACATATCTACTAACCTTCTTGATCTAACTACATTTGATTTCAATCTTTTGGGTTGAAATCAAAAGATCAGTGTATCAAAGAGTCTATATTCAATTACTTTCTTACATCACAAGGGTTCATGCAATATTCCATTTGTATCTCAGTTTCAAAATTCTATGCTTACTGAAAACTAATGTTCAAAAAAATATTATAATTCTAATTAGCTCTTAGTTAATTCTTAGAACTAAAATTCTGAAAGAGCACTTTCACCTATATCCATTAGATAAAAATTTGGGCTGTTGTAATGTGTCTTATAAGAGTCATACACAACAAACATAACTGAATCATTAAAGGAAGTCTAATGAGATTTGTAATTATGAAGCAATAGTCAAGATTTAAATCTTATCAGGTTTCAGTGAACCATGTTCTTACCTTTTTATCTTTTTCTAAAATGGTCTGGTCTCTTTGCTGCAAGAGACGCTTAAGTGACATCACTTCTTCTTTCAGTTGACTTATAAGGACAAAATTGTCTGTTCCCCCACTATCTGCTGACTGATTTATAGAGCTACTAAAAAAGAAAAAAAGTAAAACACAGTTAAATGAAGTAGAAGGAAGATTAGCAGGTGTTCAAATTGCATAAATTAGACAATTCCACAAACATCCTTAAGGCTAATGCAAAAAAATATGTACCTGACAGAAATGGATGCAACTGGCAAATTACCTTACTAATGGCACACATTACATACACCTGCAGAAATATAATTCAGTATTAGCTTTTAGGGGGTCAATACTTCTAGTGTAAAGCAATAGGCAGCCAATTTGTACAGTAACATCAGCAAACTTCTGGCTAATGAACTAAAACAAAGTCACGCTCACATTTCAAATCTAAAAACACTTTCCAAGCAGGTCAATGTAAAATATCACATCTAGATATGTGCTTCTCTGAAGGACAATTAAGATAAAGAAAATGTTCTCTATTCAATTTTTCTTTTTTCCAACCCAAATTTACTCCCCTAATAAAACAACATAGTTCAGTGCCACTTTCTTATTGCCAAAATTAAGTTAAAATTTTTTAAACTAATCTTGTTTATTCTCTGAGGTGACCCAAAGAAGTCAATGTAGAAGATAAATGTTTCTTTTCTTTTATCTAGTAATAATTGGCCATCAATCAGCTGTTGAATTTTCATAACAGTAAAAGAATTCATTTTTACCTATCTCCATTAGATGGCTTAGATTCCAATTTGGGCTTTTTCTTTGGAGTTTCATTCTGAATTGCTGCAGAGGATTTATGGCTGAAACCAAACATTAATAAAAATAATTAGAGTAAAAATGGCAGAGGCACCAAATGATGAGTTACTGTTCTTCCCAAATTACTGAGCAACAGAGATTTTTTAAAATACTAAGTAACAAAGTTAAAGGGATGTCACGTTTTAAAAAATGCATTTCAAAATGCTTAAGAAAATAAGTTAACATATTTACCTTTGTTTCCACAGGCCCTGCTCTTGTTCTGGACTCAGATTGCTGATTCTGAAAAATATATAAACGACATCTAATAACAACACTTGGTTAAAACAGCAGCATTTAACAGCATTGTCCCAATGGAATCAAATTATACAGTTTATAATCTTTCGCTCACTTTTGCTCAGTTTTCAGTCTGAATCACAATCTAATGAGATAAATTCTAACCAAATGACTATTAGCCATCTTAAGACTTTTAAGAAAGGTACAGTGAGAGACTGAATTTTCTTTTTAATCAGGCCCTGCATAGTTCAATTTAGTATCTTACTAAAGATTGGGGTGTAAAAGCATGAAAACCACCACAAAAGGGTTCTCTAACTATAAAGTTTGGCAATCATAACACACAGACAAAAGAGGCTGTGTCCCGATTTAAGGGACGGCCTTCCTACTAATCCTAGGTGAAGACTTTCCTTCTGGCATAACTCAAATTGCTCAGATTTAGTGTGTTGAGTTGAATCAGGAAAGATATTATTTTTTTGTCTCTTTCCTAGTTTCCCTAAGGACTCTCTAGATCTTTCTTTCTTCAGTTCTCTGGAGAAATAAGGCTGAAAATACTGAGAAACTCTGCCATAACCACAGATTATACTTTTGTTTATAATTAATACTATACTACTACTTCTTTTGCACTATGCCATCCTAATAACCACTTGAATCCTACATTTTTTCTGCTTTACTTGCACATTAGCTAATCCTTCACGAACCCCTATTCACTCAAGAACACGTATTGAGCACATTCTATGTACCAGACAACAGGTGGTTATACAATTTAGAATTTCCTCCAAGGATATCTTACCTAAGCTGCGGTCAAAATAGAAGGCATACAGTGTATGGTTATAAGATGTTGGAAGACCTTGACAAGTACTTAACATCCCCGAGTCTCTGTTCCCTCGTCTATAAAATGGGTATAACATATATTTGCATATAATATGCATAACATGTAATATCTCATAGGGATACAAGAATTAAATGAGTTATAGATATTTATATGATAGCACCTTAGTACAGTTAGACATGTTAGATACATGTATTTATGAGTGTATACTAGTTACTATTGTTTTGGTTGTGGATGTTTTTAAAGCAAAAGTAAAAACAGACCTGGGAAGCTGATGTAGCTCAAGTGGTTGAGCGCCTGCTTCCCATATACAAGGTCCTGGGTTCAATGCCCAGTACCTCCTTGGAAAAAAAAAGTAAAAACAGATATTCTTAAGAATCAGCTATAAAGAAATACCACCTTAGGGAAATAGCAGTTGTAATTATATCAACCTGAGTTATTCTTCACTTGTGGCAATAAGTGGAGACCCTACTGAAGAATTCAACTGCCCTTTCCACTTACAAATTTCACTATAAACATTAGCAAATCATATAATTACACATGAATTAACAGCACTAGACAGACCTCAATGTGAGAACAATCACAGTAAAAATGATTTATCAGAAACACTTGGAATTCTGATCTTAGCTTCCTGAGGGCTGGCTATTCCTGGGTCCACTCTGAGCTCAGTTTTGTTTTTTTCCTCCAATCACAATATTCATGTTCTTCATAATGGTTCTATATCTACTGAACTAAAGACAGGGCCATACAAACATCAGTGCCTCAGTAAAATCCCAAAATCTAATATGTGCTTGCCTACAATTTAGAATCAGATCTTGTTAATAAAACAAACATATTTCAAAAATTTTACTGTGTGTCACTAAGGGATAGGCAAATTGGGTTTCTATAAATGGAACTATGTTTTAAATAACTATCCAGAAATTTAAAGATATTTAGGAAAAAAGAATGAATGAATTCTGAAAATTAAATTTTCCCCAGTTTAATTCTCTGGTGTTTTATGTTCTTGATTTTTCCATGAAGTCTAAAATGACACTGAAAAATCCTTTTACACTATACACATAAAAAACTAAAATATTACTATTATATACCTTCCCCTCCAAGGCACCTTAAGAATCAAGAAGTTGTCTATATTTGAATTGGGTTCTTACCTATGTGTCTTAGAGTGCCACTAGTTTAAAATATTATGATTCAGAATGCTTCTACCTTTGTCTCAAAAGATAGTGTTACATTCTTGTTATTCAAGGAGACTGCAAGTATATTTGCAACTGGTTTTTGTTTTTAACTAAAACAAATTAATGATAATGAAGGTAAATCAATTTTTACAAGTAAAATCCTAACAATTCTTTGAAAAAAAGAATATTGAGGCTCCTGATGATGTAAATCAGTGAGGTGTTAATTAATAGATATAGCTATCTATTGACTTCAAGATGTGACCATAATTTTAAATAGTAATTCCCTAATTGTCCTATCTTTATTATTAAGGTAAAGAGCTTAAACTCACTCAAGGCTTTTAATTTTATACACTGAGTAAAGTGGTGAAACAATCTTAGACATTCAAGAAGCTTACCATGTATAAAGGAAACTGGACTAGCATGTAGCCAATATCTGCAAGCAGTTACACACCAACATATGGCACTAATATGCCAGGGAAGATTTCAGAAAACGCTGACTTCCAAGCACTCACTTGTGATGGCCACTGCTGTGACGGTGGTGGTGGTGGTGGTGGTGGTGGTGGTGGTGTTTGGAGTGATGCTGGTCCTTCTCGGTAAGAGAAGAGGAAGATGAATTTGAATGTGACGATCCCAGGCTCTTCCTCTGTTCCTTCGTCTTCTGTAAAACTCGCTTGTATGACAAAGTACACAGCCAGCATAACAACTTCCCATCGACCTTTTAAGAAAAATGTTTCTATTAAATTAAAAATACTCTTAAACTGATTCTAAACAAAATCAGGTAAGATAAACTGTTCAATTTCCAATTATATTTCACTCATACACACGCACTGCCTCTGCAAATTGGAAGTAAAACTAGACTTTTCTGAAACTTGGGAATATGCTTATTTGGAGGATCATAAAATTGGTAAGGATGTCTGGACTTCCTGTTAGCTTTAGGCATTTTTAATTTGGAGAGAGAAACATGTTATCTTTTTTCTTACTACAGGAAAATAAGCATAAATTGATGATATACCTCAAAAGAATCTTATCTAAGCACTAAACTGAATTCTTAAATTACTATATAATTACTAAAATGATAAAATATTTTACTACTGTAAAGACTGTGAATTCACAGGAAAAAAAGAGATGTAAGGGAGAGGGAGACTTCTTTCCAAAATTAAGACTAAACCTATAAAAATAAAGTTCAGTATTTGTCTTCAGTTTCTTCACACAAGAAGTGCCGGAGGCATCTGTCTTACAACTAGGGTCCGATGTCTACACTGCTTTGGGGAGACTGGAGAAGCCCTTCAAAGAGATGGCCAGCCTCCACGTGAAATGAAGCTGAGGGACAGCAGGCAGCTTGTGCACCTACTGAAAAGCAAGCTGTGCCCCTGGAGGTGAAGCCTGAATCAACAGGCACAAGAGTCCATCTGCATTGTGTGAGCTAATGTGCCATCAACTAGTTTTCAGAGCAGCAACATCAAGCAACTATCAAAAGAGTGAATAGTTGGAAGGCTTTATTTAACAGCAGTTAGTAATTCAAACCCAATAGGGGATAACGAATAGCAAAGAATATTTTTTGTAGTAATTCCAGTTGACCAACGTAAATCTACTTATGACACAAACAAGGAGAAAGCTCACTTTTCCTGTACTTCATCTACCACATGTTTCAGGGACCCAAAGGACAGATCATGTCTCAGTGATGTATTAATTTTAACTTCCAACTTGTTTGGTATTTTATTCAAGTTCTAGGAAATACCTTACCATAAATAAAACATACCTTTCTTCTTCCTTCCTCCTTCCGATCAAAAGCACACTGTTGTTTGCACTGTTCACAGGTCTGAGGTGGTCCATATTTTTTTTCTGAATTTGTACAACGTTGACACTTGGTGCCAATAAACGCTGCAATTATGTTACAGTACTGACAAGGTTTGGGCTGAAAAAGAG
This sequence comes from Cabassous unicinctus, assembly GCA_029593785.1. NCBI lineage: Eukaryota > Metazoa > Chordata > Mammalia > Cingulata > Chlamyphoridae > Cabassous > Cabassous unicinctus. Next base: position 9,930 of record JAQZBX010018038.1, on the reverse strand, counting down.
ATATACACTGCTGTAATTGATACATTAAAAAAAAAAAATTAACTTTGCTGCATAAAACAAGCACAATGTCAAAGACATATTTCTGGGATCAAGGAAACTAATAGGAAAAAACCCTGTTTTCTGTTAAGTATGTCACCCTAATATATTCAATAAGATTTTTCATGTTTCTATCCATTCAACTAGTATTTATTTTGAGGGCCATGAACTCACTGCTAGTCTTGGGATATTTAAATAATATCAAGAGAAATGTATTTATGATTTGCATAGTGTGTTACACAAAAACCATACACAAAAAAGGTCTTAAAGAATTAAAGAATTTGGAGGAATGAATTTCTACTAATTTAATATCCTGGTTAGCTTAACTACCATATCATTTATTCACAAATGTATTAACTTTTCACCAGATGCAGGTGCTCATGATGCAAAGAATATAAACTACAGGTAAATTTTCAACTTACAAAAAAAAGTGACAGCATATTCGACACATTCTATAACAAACATACCTTGATATTCTTTGACATTCAAAAGACAATTCAAGATTTTATAGACTCTTAAGGCCAGCATTTAACCAATGATCGCTGTAATATACAGGTAGACCTAAGAGAGAATGTATACTAGGATAGTGTTGTGACTATTGTGAATATGTGAATTACATCAAAATAGTTTAAGGTTCTGAAGAGGGGGAAAATTTTTTTATGCCAGCTTTATGGATAATTAGGCTCTCTATAATAGAAATTTGCTATATTTGAATCTTTAAAGGAAAAATAGCTGCATTAATTTCACACTGAAATTTTATATAACCCATGTACTAATTTCATTGATTTTAAATTTTGTCACCTCCTTATCAAGCTATCCACAGAAAATCTCTTTCATGAAATATTTTGGTATGTTGAAACATTTAAGAATACAGCAATACATATTTTTTTAAAAGGCAGATCTATGGGAACAATGCTAACTGATCAGTAACAATAGCATGGAATAAACATAAAACATACTTACTGTCCCAAATTGCTTCACATTTTGAGCACACTTCTTACAAATTGTGTTAGTTTTGCTGAAAAGGAAATTGTATATAAATGATCAAATTTATGTAGCTTTCTGAGATAATTAGCACAACATTCAACTAAAGTAAATGGAAGAGTTAAAGATTTGTAGCAATGAAAATTAACTACTCTAGACTAAGGACTTTTCCTTTTAATACAATCTAACTTACTTCTCTTCTAAATTACTACGGAACTACTAAAATAAGATAAATGTTTTTATACTTTTTCTACTTTTGTAAAAGAAACAAAACCAGAAACCCTAACATCTATTTAGCTATAAAATCTTCACACTTGCCATCACTACAGAGTACTACTGCACAGCATTACATCTCAGTGTCTTCCTTTTAACCTTCCACTGAGCCATTCTCCACTCTGCCGATGTTTGTTCTTCTTTGAGGCTACTTTCTGGTGTGTGTTCTCAGAGGAGAAATGCCCCCTTAACAAGTATGCGCCGTTCTCCCACTGGTAACAAGTTACTAGAGTCCACTCCTGGAAGGATGGTGCTGGTAACACTAGAGACCGTTCTTCACATCTGTGTCAGCACTAATGTCTTATCTTTTCTTTTTTTTAAGTAGTTTATAGTATCTGTTTAAATTTCCATTTTCATTTGCAAAGCTGTACATTTTTTAAGCAATAATTTAGTCCTTATTTCCTCAGGTGTCAACTAAAGTGTAGTTGTAAACATAATTTTTTTTGTCAACAGTCTCTCTCCTACCATATATCAAACGTTTACAACTTAAAATTTAAGAAGGTAAACCATTTTTAAAAATATTTTATTACATATACAAGATTACCATCTCCAAGTATTCCTTAGAGACAATGCTTTGTCTTTAACAATCAAAACTGCTCAAAAATACAAACCTCTCTTGTTGAAATTCTGATCTGCAGTAAGTACATTTTACAATAGGATGTGCAATCCGACATTCCTGTAATGAAACAATACATTAGTAAACATCTATCTCAAAGTCCCAAGTCTCACTTTTCTGGTAGAAAATTATTACCCAGCCTAGTCAAATGTCTAAAACATTGGTAAAACCTGTCTCCTAAGGTAGGCAATTGGATTTATCATGTAAATGGCCAATTACAATATAATTCCTTAGGGAAAGCATAAGTGTCTTTGTCTTTATTAGATGTGGGAGTGTGTTACAGTTAAATTAGGAAAGCTGTCAGGGCCGATTTCAAAGACTGGTTAAACGTGAAACTACTTATTTTGCACCGTTGCTCACAGACAGCATCCCGGCTTTAAGGGGATGGAAGGAGCTCCAAATCATAGAGCATTCTGTTCCCAAGCCAGTCGCTTCGCTTTCCTGGACAGGGAAGAAGGATGCCATCAGCTCTGCGGCTTCGGATTCCTAGCGAGAAAGTGCAAAAACTGTCCCCTGCCTCCTGGTGGAAGGAGAGGACAGACCAGGCAGAACACCGAGATGAAAACATCTCCATCCCAGGGTCTCTGCGGCATAGACAGGTGGCTGCCTCACTCAGCCCCACCCCTAAGACCCCCCAGTCGCCGCTGGGGCCCGGCCCCCTCCTGGACCGCCCGGAAGAAGCAATTTTCTGTCTCCTGCTCAAGGATCTTCCCGGCTGACGTCCAGGCCCTCGGGAGGCGAGGCTCCAGACCCCTCAATGCCCCAGCGCCGCAGAAGAGAGCAGGGCTGCAGGGCCGCGGGCACCCAGCCCCTCGGGCCCGGCCGAGGCTACCCGCCCGCCCGCCCGCCGGCTGCCCGGCGCCCACGGACCTTGCAAAGCTGCTGCCCCTGCGAGAGCTCCTCGAAGGGATAGCGCTGGGTGCACTTGGTGCAGGCGTATAGGGCCGAGGCCGCCATCCTGCGCCCCGGCCTCCTCCCCTCGCCGCGCCCGGCGCCCACCGGGCCTCGCCGCGAGAGCCCCGGCCCGTGGCCGCCACCGTCTCCCTCCGCCCGCACTTCCGCCCCGCCCGCCGGCAGCGCCGCCCGACTCTCCCGCCTAGGCCCGGGCGGCGGAGGGAGACGCGGCCAGAGCTCGCTGCGCGCAGAGCGCGGCCCGCTTCCTCCTCGGCCTGCCTGCCCCCGTCGCGATTGGCCGCCGCGGCCGCGCGTCACTGGCGCGCCGCCCCGCCCCCGGCCCGCGGCGCAGGGGGCGCCCACAAAGGGCGGCGGCGCCGGCCAATGGCAGCCCGGCGCTCTCGGCGCGCGAAAGCCGCTCGGAGGCCGCCCCGCCCTGCTGCAGCCCAGGCTCGGGGACTCCGCGGCCCCATTGGGCAGACGCCGGCCACGTGCTTGCGCTCCGCCCCACGCGCTCGTTCCTCGGCTTCCATTGGGCCAAGCAGTGACCCCTCCCAGTCCGCCCTGCCATTGGCCAAAAGGTAAGCCTTCACCTGGAGCGGCGTCCCCAAGTCAAGCCCACGCTCGCTCCGGCTTTAAACCCAAGGGAGGTGATGGCGTGTCGTTTTTACCCTATTTCAGTCGTGTGACTTAGTTGCCATGCGAGACGACGACGCAGAGTGGCCCACGCTGCCTCCACGGGAAGGCTCGTCCCTTGCAGAGACCCCCGCAGCCCCAGTGGTATCGCCCCGGCCGTTTCCGTTACGCGCTACCTTGTGACGTCACCAGCGGAAGGGGCGGGCTTTCGCCTGCTACAGGAAGGCGTCCGCGTTTTTGATTGGCTAGCCAAGGCGTCCGTCAGCACGTGTTGCCCTGTGGGTGTGAGCGCTGAGTGTTGGCTGTCCCGGGGGTGTGTGGCGGGGTTTTCTGGACCTGGCACTTGCACCCTCGCCCCTTCCATCAGGGGCTGGGCTTGGGGTCGCCCCTGGCGGGCGGCTCGCACGTCGTGAAGAGCAGCACGAGAACCCGGACCGCCCCGGAGCTGCGGAGGCCTGCTGGCAGGAGGAAGATGGCGGCGGCGTCGGTTTCCGCGGCTTCTGGCTCTCAGTTCTCGGTGAGGAGCGGCTGACGTTGGGACCGGCGCCAGCGCGGTCCCGCCGGGCGCCCCTTCGCTCCTTCTCCCGCGTTCGAGTCTCCTGGGGGACGTGGGGACCGGCAGCGCCTGGAGCGCGCAGCGCCGGCCCCGCTCCCTCGGCCTCTCCGAGGCTGCAGCGCGGCTCGCAGGGCCTGGCGTCCAGGGTGCCGCACGCTGCCCGCCTCGGCGGGACGCCTCCGGCTGCCCGGCCTGCGGGGCGGCGCTGCCTGGTCACGTGGGAGTAACGGCCCCGCTCGCGGACTCGCCGAGCCCAGGCGGGCGCGCGGGCTTGTTTACCAGCTCGGAGCAGCCCGCAGCTGCTCGAGTGCCTTCTCGACGCTGCTGTCGCTCTCCTTTTGCCTGCAGGGGCTCCCCGCCTCCTATCCTCCCAGTAACTTTGTTCCGTGATCCTGAGTCAGGAGCGCGCGCTTTTCACTTCCCACCCGATAAGTCACGTGCTTTTCTGTGTCGTAGATATTTTAATAAACGTTTTATCTAATTTAGAGGTGGGGAGGGCTAGCAAGGGAAGCTGATCCTAAATATTGTTTTCGCCTCTACAAGGGTCATCAGTTCAATCACTTTGTTGAATTGTAGTGTCTAATGCCTAATGGTTTGGAGACTGCCCCATTGGTAATAGATGGGAAGTAAGAGTGGTAAGTCTCGAGTTAGAGTATATGCCAAGATTATGCCAAGATAATAGGTGCTTTCAGGAAACTTGAAATAATTTGAAATGAGTAGAGGTAATAGGGAGGTAGAGTGGGTGGGATGAATTGTAAAAGTAGGTAAAGCTTGATGTCGAAGGTCCTTATACAGAAACTGGGAGAAAAGAATACTTATAATATCAAGGTAAGGTAATGGCATACAGGCTAAGTGGGGGAGAGGTGAGAGAGTGTGAAGAGAGTGGAGTCACCTTGGGAAAGTCAGCTTCTCTCAGTTTCTGTGGCTGTCCTTCGGATTTGTGATAATGAGGCCGGAACTAACCTTCCGGGTTTTGGCAGAAAGGGTAACGCGCTTGCAGAGAGGTCAGCAGAGATTAAGAAACAATTGGAGTTTATTCAGGAATTGTCAGAAAAATGGGGAGATAATAGAGGAATTATTAGACTATTAGAGGTGTCAGTAGGTGGATGCGATTTTCAGTATAGGAGATGATTAATTAAATTTAATTGGGAGATGTGCTCTCAAAACAGCACTTTGAGGTTGAAGAAGGACCCTTTAAAATGTGGAATTGAGCTGCACTCTGCGGAGCTGAGCGGTGGCACTGGGATGTGCTCAACCTTAGTGCTTAAACTCCACAAATTCCAAAAAGTCTTTAATAAAAAAAAGGTACATATTTTTATGTGCTAAGCTCAGCTTTAAGTGGTTTCTAAATATCAAGTACGCTAAGAATATTTAGGATCCTTTACAAATCAAATTATAACGGTCTTTTAAACTAACTTGATCTACATCAAAATGTCTTAATTTTGAAGCTATGTCTCAGTGCAAAAAATGGCCAAATTTAGTCCATTTCTCAATGCATAAGAGATGACTGCTTAGACACTTTCTCCATCTAAAATAAGGCTGCATTTCCAACATGACCTACAGAATAACAAAAACACATTAACTGAACAGCTGATTATAATCTAAGATGTGGCATAAAAAGGACTTGTAATAGTATAACATGAGCTGACAGAGACTATTCAAAGCAGACTTCTAGGGTTATGAACATTAAGAGCTCATGTGTTTGACGTTGATAAAATCAGTATGGTGCTAGCTAGAATAAATGGAAATGCTTTTACCAGGCAAGGATTTTTAACAGATTCACAGCACAATTAGTTACCTTGTAAATTTCAAATATGATCAGCAGGGAAGTTGATAATAGGTTTGAATTGTTTTTTGTTTTTTTTTAATTTATTCACTGCAACAGTAGCCATAATAGTAGCAGAAGCAGATAGCGTTTATTGAGGGATTACTCTGTCACTCACTAGAGCAGGAAAACAACTCTGATTGGGCATACTAATGGAATGAATGCCAAGTAGAAGTACAGGCAGCATAGAGTTGAAACAGAAAAATGTCTTTCATGTCAGTCCTTTCTATTTTCCCAATAACCGTGGTCAGTGCCCTTATGTCCCTTTGTGTAACATTAAAAATATATATATGATTTCTTTTAGAAAATAATTAAATGAATGCCTTCATGCCCCTTTATGCATCTTCCTTCTCCACACACAACCACTACCATAAATTTCAAGATTACAAAATATAATACTTATATAGTACTAACTGGCAGGCATAGATTTAAGCATTTTTCATATTTTAACTAATTAAATCCTCACATAAAGTTATTACCCTATGAAGTTGGCCTTAAAGTTACATACCTAGTAAATGGCAGAACTTGAATTTGAACCCAGGCAATTTGGCTCCAGTGTTCCTACTTTTAGCCATTACACTATTTTTTCTAATCATTCCCATTCTTTTATCATTTTTTCACATGCAGATGTATTCCTATCCTTTTTATTAAAAAAAAAAAACCACTATTATATAAACTGGATCATATTTATATTCTTTTGTGACTTGCTTTTTCTCTCAACCTTAAGTTTTTGAGACTTGTCCATGTTGATATGTGTAAGTATATATGATACTCATTTATACTGATGTATAAGATAGTATCTTGGTGGGCTTTGGGGTTTTTAGGTTATGTTGTTCATTTGTTTGCTGTCTATTATAAGTAATCCTGTTGTGATCATTCTTATATGTAAATCCTTTCACATGTGAAAAGTTTCTCTAAAGCAGCAGTTCTCAGCGTGGTCTGATTACCTCGGGGGGTACCTGAGATCTTAGAGAGGTCACAAGGTCCTTCCTTGTCAACCACATTTCTGTGGGTGTGTTGTAAAGAATTTTGCCTTGCTCAAAGAGAGGTCTGGAATTTGTCACCCACTCCTGGAAGTCATCTTTAAACCCTTGGAATTTCCAGAGTGATAGGAGTGTCCGATCAAATGAAGCCTCAGTAAAAACTCCCGGCGGGCATCAAAAGTTGAAAGATTGGCAGTCCTCTGTGCATGCTGTGACACATTCATGTCAAGAGGTGAACACGTGCTGAGGACAGTGGAGCCATCCCAGGCTGCCCTGGGCATCTCTTCCTTCGGCTGGTGTCTTCCCCTGCAATAAGCTGTAATCCTGGGTATACTAAGTTTCCTGAGGGTTTTGCGTCATTCTAGCTCATTACTGAAACTGGGGGGTGCTTTTGGGGACACCCTGCCCCCACCCCGAACTTGCAGTCAGTCAGAAGTAAGGGCGGTCTTGTGCGGACTCCCATCTCCCCCATTGTGCTTGGACCCTAACTGCTTGCTCTTGGGGCGAGAAGTCTTGAAAAGACCTGGCAATCTGGAGGGCTGTGCCTTTAACCTCACAGTTTGCCAAACTCCCAGGGACTGGGAGACCATATTTACTTTATACACATCTACATCAACCAAAACCACGTATTACAACAGATTGAATGCAGAAGAAGAGATAGAATCCAGCTGCCTTCTTTTAAGCCAAACACTAAACAGGTATACAAAAATGTAAAACAGTGCCAGTCTTTTTGTTATTTTTGGATGATATAGTTATTTTTCACTGAAAAAAATATTTGTTAACATGTCATGGGTGTATTATTTTTAAATGGATCAATATCTATCTAGAAAATTTCTCTGTTTTAATATGGTAAATATCAGTAGATATAACCCACATAAACAAAAGCTCTTTCAGGTCGTCGATAATTTTTTTTTCTTTGGAAAGAAGCTTTAGATTACATAAATGTTACATGGAAAGTAGAGGAGATTCCCATATACCCCACACCCTCGTCCTCCCTCACTTTTCCCCATTCGTTACATCTTTCATTAGTGTGTTACATTTATTACAATTGATGAACACATATTTTGAAGTATTGCTACTAACCAGTCTTTGGTTTACATTGTAGTTTACACTTTGCACTACACAATTTTATAGGTTTTGACAAAATGTAAGGAAGAGAGAAGGAAATGGAGAAAACATTAGTGTTCAGTAAGTATGCCTGTGAGTGAAATTGCTGGGTCATAGACTATGTGAAACTTCAGCTTTACTTGGTAATGCTAAATTGTTTTCCAAAGTGATTGTACCAGTTTACATTCTCACAGAAGTCCTCTTTACTCCGTATCTCTTTGACAGGTAATATTGTCCCACTTTTAAATTTTTGCTAGCTGGGGTTGGTTCTATTGTGGTTCTAATTTGGGTTCTTCTGATCATTGGTGAGGTAGCACCTTTTTTTGTCTTGCTTAACTAGTCTTTGCTTCTTGTGGTTAGTGGTTTTTGTTTCTTATTTTGAGAAATTCTTCCTTATCTCTAAGATCTTGATGTCTTGTACATTTTCTTCTACAAATTTTTAAGTTGGGGACTTTAAATCCTTAACTTTACTTGAAAGTAATTTGTGTCGTTTGAGGTAGTGAGCCAATGTAATGTTTTTACTTATGTTAAACAGTTGTCCCAGCACTACTTATTTTAAAACTCATCCTTTTCCTGGTGGTTTGCAATTCCAGTTTTGTCCGTGTATTAATTTTCCATATGAATACGTCTGTTCCTGGTCTCTGTTCCATTGTTGTATTTATCTGTCCCTATGTCAATACTCAGTAATTCTTTTTATTTGTCTTGAGAGGCTGGTGTCCACCTTGTTCCTCAAAGAATCTCAGCTATTTTTGCTGTTCTAGATATAAAATCTAGAATCTGCTATTGGAATTTTGATTAAAGTTCATTGAATTACTAGTTCAATTTGGGAATAACTGATATCTCTAAGATATTGAGCCCTTTATCTGTGAACATGTTATATTATTCCATTTATTTAGATCTTTAACATTTTTCCCTGAAGTCTTAAGTTTTAGGTCTCACACAATTTTTATTGAATTTATTTCTAGTTACTGTATTTTTTCATTGTTCAGTATATATTAAGTTACATTTTCTAACTGGTGTATAGAATTATTGATACCTGCATATCAACATTACCCAGCAATAAACTCCCAACTGATTCTGTTTGAGGTTCTTTTGTGTTTTCTAGATTCTCATAATCTTTGAATTTTAGATTCTGCCTTTTCAGTCATAATATCTGTCATTTCTGTTCATTTTCTTAAATGTATAGGCTAGGAACTGCAGTACAATGTTAGCTAGAATTTGGAATAGCAGATCTCTTTAAGGAATGTTACTAATTTTTCACCATTGAGTATGTTTGTCCTGGGTTTCTTGTACATTTTTTAAATTAGTGTGTGAAAATAGTATGTGTTTTCTTTGTTGTTGTTTAATAATGGCTGGATATTGAATTTTATTGAATGCGCTTTTACATTTGTGGAGATGTTCATATGGCTTTTCACTTCAGTGCGATGGATTGCAATAACAGATGTTCTTATTTTTCACCCAATGTTGTATTCCTGTAATAACCCCAACTTGATCATATTGTTTTATTCTTTCTATAAATTGAGTATATAAGGGTATAGCTTACTAAAGTTTTTGTTTAGGATTTTAAATTTTCTTTATGAGTTTATAAGGGCCGAAAATTTTTCTTGATCTGGTTTTGATATCAAGGTAGTCTCATAAAATGAATGGCTTCCTTTTTTTTCCTGTTTTCTTGAAGTGCTTGTGTAAGCATTGAATTATTTATGTGAATATATTGTGGAATGCAAATCAGTTCTCTAAACTATGGTAGCAATTGTGTTCCTACTTGTTCATAACTCTAAATCAAGTATCTCTACCATTGGACCTTCATTTACTTCCCCAATTGTATTTCCTTCAACTTGTCTATACAAATTATTTTTCTCCTATACTAATGTATTCTTTTTTTTAAAAAAAGATTTATTTATTTATTTATTTATCCCCCCCTTGCTGCTTGTGCTTGCTGTGTCCATTCGCTGTGTGTCTTCTCCATGTCTGCTCATCTCCCCCTCACTGTGAGGTCCCGCTGCATCAGCCCCTTGCGCCG
>JAQZBX010018037.1:0-34998 GCA_029593785.1 Cabassous unicinctus | reverse complement strand
TGGCTGGTGGCATCCGGGCACTGCAGGCAGAAGGGGCTCCAACCCCAGGGAACTGACTGGAGAGGCTTCCTGTAGAGCCACCCCTTCCCCAAAGTCCCCACTCTAGCCCTGAACAAAGCCTGATTTGTTGGTCCATGTGCAGCACCCGCTGGGGCAGCCAGGCCCAGAGCCTAGAGTTTGGCTGAAATTCCTTCCTCCTGCCTGGGAGGTGGGGGTGGGGAGAAGAGTCCACTCCCTGCACATCCTTTTCCGGTAGCAGAGCAGGCAAGATCCAGAATTCTTGGGTCCCAGTCCATCTTCACACTTACTCCTTCTCTCTGAGCCTCAGTTTCCTAATCAGTAAAACGGAAATAATTAATGGCATCTCTCAGAGTGGTTGTAGAGCTAAATGAGAGATCATATGGCAAATGCTCAGAACAGGGCCTGTCCCCAAGCTGTTAGCGTTGCTGCTAGCACGGATCTGTTATTGTTATTACAGGTTCCCACCCTGTCACCAAGATAAGGCCATCCTGTGGACAGCCTGGGGGTGGGGAGAGCTTTTCCTAGGGCTTGGAGGGCTGGATGGCTCCTGAGTCCCCTACATGCCCTGGTATTTCCCCTCACCCAGCTCTGGAAGTCCCTGCTGCTATCTGACCTGTAGTCTCTCTCTCTGCAGTATGTGCATGAGGGCAGTGTGGAGGATCTGGTGAGGCCCCTTTTGGCCATTCTGGACAGGCCAGAGAAGCTGCTGCTGCTGAGAGACATCAGGTGTGTGTGGGGGGAGGGTTTGGGGCTAGGAAGGGGATCCCCAATACCTCCCCCAACCTTCTCGGGCTGAAGCCCCTCCTAGCACCTCCAGAACTGAGCCCCTGTCCACCCCTATCTCTTGTCCTCCCCCAGGAGTGTGGTGGCCCCTACAGACCTGGGCCACTTTGACAGCATGGTGATGCCCATGGAGCTGGAGGCTTTTGAGGCCCTTAAGAGCAGGGCAGGTCAGCAGCTGGGGGCAGGACTTCTGGATCCTGAGCCCTACCCCCCCGGTGGGGATGGGGGTGGGGTCTCCCAGCGTGGAGACAGGCAGAGATTGCCTGAGCCCCTTCAGCTGAGTACAGCAGGGAGCCAGGCAGGGTGCCCTGCCTCTGACTGGTTCCCCTCCCCAACCAGTGCGGCCTCCTATTCTGCGGCCAGCCCGCAAGGACACGCCACCCAAGCGTCACCTCATCACTCCAGTGCCTGGTCAGTCTGAGTCCCTGAGCCCGGGGATGGGGGCACAAGCCTGGAGGGACTGGGGAAGGGAGAATGGGCCTCCCATTCCAGCCCCACACGGGGCAGTTAGGGTTCCCTGCAGGAAAGCTCTCATCCACCAGAACCACTTTTATTTCATCTGCTCATCACCTGTGCTATTTACGTAACAATTGTTTTTAATCCCACTCACTTTTTAAATTTAATCTCATTCTGTGCAATAATCTCTCAGAAATTACCAGTTTTCTAGTCATATTTTTTCTTAAGACACATTAAAATAAAACTCTTACAACGGGAAGTGTTAAAATGCTCTCATAATAGAGCACGTTTGTCTGCCTACTTCTCCTGGGCCCTACAGCAAGGCAAGGACTGAGGAGGTGAAAGGTGGTCTGGGCTGAGGGTCCCGCTTCTGCTGGGGGGTGAGGAGGGGGCAACCTGACCTTGACCCTCCCCCAGACAGCCGTGGAGGCTTCTACCTGCTGCCTGTGAACGGCTTCTCCGAGGAGGAAGATGATGGGGAGCTGAGGGAGCGCCTGGGGGCCCTCAAGGTCTCCCTGGGTGCCTCTGCACCCCGCCACCCCCACAAAGGGATACCCCCTCTGCAAGACGTGCCAGTAGATGCCTTCGCCCCCTGCCAAGGCACCAGCACAGCCCCTCCCCAACCACCCCCCGTCGCGCCCCGGCCCCCCCGGCCTAACTGGCTGTTGACAGAACCCCTGACCCGCGAGGACCCTCCGCAGAGCCAGGGCCGGGGCCCCGCCCGGAGCCGCAGCCGCAGCCGCAGCCGCAGCCGCGGGAAGTCCCCCGGCCGCAGGTGCTCTCCATCCCCGGTGCCTGGCCCCGGCGCCAGCATGGCCAATGGGTGCTACCACAGGCCTCGGAAGGCCAGGCCCCCTTTGCCACGACCTCTGGATGGACAGGCGACCAAGGCGGGAGACGGTCAAGGGCCTTCTGAGAATGGAGCTGGCCAGACCCCAGCTGAGGAGGCAGTCACAGAGGCCCCCAGTGGGGAGCTGAGGACAGTCACGTTGTCCAAGATGAAGCAGTCCTTGGGTGAGTTCAGGTGGGACTGGGCCTGACAGGGTGGACTCTTGGGTTTGGGTGAGGTTGGTGGGCTTGTGGCCTGGAAGAAGGAAGAGGATCTGGAGTATTGGGGGGCAGTTGGAGGTCTAGATTTGGAGAGATTGGAATCTGGAGGAGCAAGACTTGGGAGTGAGCTGAGGCTTGAGTAGTATGAGTAGCAACAGAAGCTAGGGGTTTGGGAGAGGTTGGGGGCCCTGGATTTGGGGATGGGTCCTGGGTTCCTCCTGGGAGCTCTGGGGTCTGGGGTGTAGCTGCACCCTCACCCAAGTGTTTCTTTCCTCATAGGCATCAGCATCTCTGGGGGCATTGAGTCCAAAGTGCAGCCCGTGGTGAAGGTAGAAAAGATCTTCCCTGGGGGCGCCGCCTTCCTCAGTGGGGCCCTGCAGGTGGGTGAAGAGCACCCAGGCCCACTTCCCAGGCCCCGAGCTGAATTCTGGCAGGGGGTAGGGCTGGCCCCAGGCTCATCTCCCAGCCTGACATGTAGAGACCTGGGAGGCCTGGGGCAGTGGAGACCCGGTCATGGGAGGAGGCCTGGGGCAGGGGGGCAGGCATGCAGGATGAGCAGGACTAGGGAAAAATCTGTTCCCTCATGCTGGCCTGAGCCTGAAGGCCGCCCATCCTGTTCCACTGAGCCCCAAGGGACAAAGGACTATTGTCTGCACCCTGCCCTGCCCCCAAATGTTTCAGGCACAAAAGCCCCATTGTCCATCCCCTCCACCCAGATGGGGGAGGAGTGTCCTAGCTGGTGGAGGTGAGAAGACACTGCCTTCAGATTGGGGGGTGGGTGGGGGTAACTTGAGGAGGGAGGGAGGGCTGAGACTTCCTCCCGCTCTGCCCCATCCCAGGCTGGCTTTGAGCTTGTGGCAGTAGATGGAGAGAGCCTGGAGCAGGTGACCCACCAACGAGCAGTGGACACCATCCGCCGGGCTTATCGAAACAAGGCTCGGGAGCCCATGGAGCTTGTGGTCAGGGTCCCGGGGCCCAGCCCCCTGCCCTTACACTGCCCTCACACACCAGCACCTTCCTGCTGAGTGTTCCCCTGCCCACTGACCCCGGGATGTTAGTCCAGCTTCTTCCCACTGGTTCCCAGAATCTCCTGTTAGTGCCCAGACCCCTCCTGACACTAGGCCCCATCTGCTGACCTCAGACCCTTCCCACTGGTGTCCAGATTGCCAGGCTCCTCCTGCAGACCCCCAGCCCAGTCCCATCTCCAGCCCTCCAGTTTCCTTATACTAACCTCAGCCTCTTCCCACTTGTCCTATGACCCTTCCCATGGACCTCTGAGACTCCTCCTGCCAAACCCCTGACCTCTCCTATTAACCTCCTCAGGACTCAGCTACTGCCCACCCCTGCTTGCCCTGCCTCCTCCCAGAGCTCCACACTGGGGGCTCTGGTTTTCCCACTTTCCTCCCTCCCCAGCTGTCACTAAAGGCTCTGCCCTTTTCAGATAAACTTGGTGTCCAAGGACAAGGTGCTATTTGGCAGCCTGTCACCCACATTCACTACCCCCCAACTTCCTGAAACAGAAGGGGGTGTTCCAGAAACTCAAGGTTTGGGCCTGGGATTAGGGAGCACTTTCTCAAGATGCCCCCTCCTCTTTGATTCCCCCAAGCACTGAGAGACATGGACTCTCATATAGGGCCCTCAAGGGGTCATTATGTCCATCCCCTAGCCTCAAGCAGCGTTCTGTATGAAGGACAGAACGGAAGATTCTTTTAGTCTCTTAAACCCTGAGACCATCTCAAGTTGTGGCCCACTGGACCTCCTGCTTTCTACTGGGTTTGTCCTCCCCCTATCATCCTCTCCCCATAAGACCTCCATAAGGGGTAGGAGAGTAGCCAGCAAATAAAACGGGGAAGGGTGTCAAACAAGTTCCTGCAACATTTATCCAGCATACTCACTGTTTTTAAAAACAAAACATTTTTTAAAATTTTTTCTTTGGGTTTGTACAAGAAATTTACAGTGTGAAAAATATACAAGTGAAAACAAGGCCATAAACCTGGGTGTGGGGAGGGGCCACTTGGTCACAAACAAATAAACAAGACATTTCTGAGTTCTTCCTTTGGTTTGACTACAGCCCCCTCACCCCACGAGAGAGGCTGCAGAGCTGGAACCTGGGGATCCGACCCCAGTCCCAGCCCCATCCCCCACTGCGGACAGGGTGGGGGCAGGCACATCCGGAGCAGCTGGCGCCATCTGGCTCTCCCTGGCTTTGGGGTGGGGAAGACTGTGGAAATGAGGGTGCCCCTTCCTCTTCCCAGCTCCCCTGGCTGGGGTGGGCTGGCAAGCATCTGGGAGTGAGTGGGGTTGGTGGAGTGGCACTGGCAGCAGTTGGGGAGTGAAACAGGTGGCGAGTAGGTGACAATGAACATGAGGGACCTTCAAGGGATCTGACCTTGCTCCTCCAAGCCATGCGGCCATGCCAAGTTCTTGGCAGAGACCAGAGGCCTGGATCCTGGGGGATGAGCAGCACTGGGGCCCAAGTAGATAGGAGAATGCTGCTTTCCTTTGGCAGAGCTCTGCAGGGCTGGCTGCCAGGGGCCCTAGATTTCAGTGGCAGTGATCTCCTCCAGGCAGATGCAGGGGGCTGGCTCGGCCAGGCCCAGGTCGGCCAGCTCACGGGCCTCCAGCTCCAGGCTGAGCTGCTGCAGCTCCTGCTCCAGTTGCCGGTTGCGCCGGTACATCTGGATGTAGTTGTGCTGCAGCTGCTTCTGGTAGCGGATCACCTGCTCCTTTTCTGCCTGCCAGGCCAGTCGCTCGCCCTCAAAGCTGTCCCGTTGCTCCTCACCCCGCCGCCGCTCCCGCTGCAGGTCGGCCCGCAGCCGCTCCACCTGGGCCCTCAGGCTGCCCCCCACCCCAGCTGCCGCCCGCTGCGCCTTGGCCTCATCGCTCTCGGCCAGGAGGAATGGGTCGGCGGCTGCTGGTGGCACAGGGGGCTCCCGGAGTCCGGAAGCCTCAGCATCCAGCTGCCCAGCTTTCTCCCGCAGTCGCTCAGCCTCCTGGCGGTGCCGCCGCAGCTCCTGGGAACAGGCCTCCAGCTCCAGCTCCCGGGCCCGGGCTGCCTCTTGCAGGCCCCGTGCCCGGCCCTCACTGACCCGCAGGGCAGCCCGGGCTTCCCGCAGCGCCACCCGTAGGGCCACCAGCTCGCTGCCTTTCTGCACCAGCTCTGCCTGAGACTCCTTCAGTTGCTGCTTTAACAGGGAGATTTCGCCTGACTTCTGGCACACCTGGGGGTGGGAGGTGGTCGAGAAGGATAGTGAGAAGCATTCTCCCTGGGGGCCACGCCCTGAGCACCACGCTGGGCATTTGGGGAGAGGTGGCTCACTCATCCCCATTTTACGGATGGGGACCTATCCGAGGTCACATAGCTAGTAAATGGCTAAGGTGGAGCCCAGATCCAGATATTTATCCTTCAAAGTGTGTGTCTTTCAATCATTACAGACACTGTGGAAGTACTACCTAGCCCTGAGTACTGGGTGGTGGTGGGTGTTGCAGGAATCTGAGCATTCAAGGGCAGTGCCCATGTATCCAGTTGAGAGGCAGTACAGCCAAAGCCATTCTGCCTGGGTTCACTGGTAGGCATTCTTTTTTTTTTTTTTAGGAGGTACCAGGGATTGAACCCAGGACCTTGTACATAGGAAGCAGGAGCTTAGCCACTTGAGCAACATCCGCTCCCCCTGCCTGGGTTCAAATCTCAGCTCTGCCACCTAGGAGGTGTGATTTTGGGCTCCAGCCTTTCTGGGCCTCAGTTTCTTCATCTATAACATGGGGATATTACTAGTATCTAGCTCATAGTATTGTTACAAGGATTGAACAAAGTACTCTAGGTGACATGCTTAGAACAGTGCGTGGCCCATAGCAAGCACTACATTCTTATTCTTATTATTGGTTGGAAAGTGGCTGAATGGGAATATTGCTACTATGTGGGCACTCAACCAGACCAACGAGGAGACACCCACCCAGAAAGGGACATCAGAGGGGGTCCTCATCTCACAGTGGTGAGGAAGGGGAGGCCCTCTGTAGGTGGCAGACTGAGGGGGTGTATGGTTGGGCCCCTCTCTCCAGGGCTTATCTCTTTGTGACCCTGCTCCCCACCCCTCTGGGTCTGGCCCACCTCCCATTTGGTCTCCTCGAGCCGCGGCCCAAGCTCCCGCTGCTCTCGCTCGAAGGTGGCACAGCGCCGCTCTAGCTGCTCACGCTCCTGCAGCAACTGTGCAAAGTCATCCTGCAACTGCCGCTTCTCTTGCTGCAGCTGAAACACTTGCAGTTGCAACAGCTGTTGGGCCCGCTGTGCCCGCTGAGCTGCCTGCTGCACTTGGGCCGCAGAGTCCTCGCGCTCTCGCTGCCAGTGGCGCTGCCGTTCCTCGTATACCTGTAGGGGAGAAGACAGACTGGGTCCTGTACAGTTCCCCAAACCTTGAGCTCTGGCTTCCCCCAACTCCCCACTTACTAACCGCTCTTGGTGGTCCACTGCCCTGGGCCCAGGGAGGGTAGAGTCCACTATAAACAATGATAGTAACTATGACACTATAATTATAACAATAGAAACAATAACGGCATCAAGCACTCATAAAGCACTTCCTAGGTGCCACGTATTAGTCTAAGCACTTTATACCCTTTGCCTTATTTAATCCTAATAACCCTAGGAAACCAGAAATATCCCCATTTATAGATGAGGAAACTGAGGCTCAATAGGTTAAGTAAATTGCTCAAGTCCAAAAGATAGTAAATGGCAATGCTAGATTCGAATCCGCACAGTCTGACTCCTCACCACCCTACAGGTTAAGCCGGAAGTGGGATGGGGTGGATCATAACTACAATTGCCTAACAACCGCTCCATACCGCCCCCAGACACACTACCTTCAACACAAGTGGAAATGCAATTTGGATTCCCAGCACCTTTGGGTGCTCTGCCATGCCACCCCCCATTATCGCCGCTGACCACACCTGGCACATGGTTGCCTTGCTCTCATCCAGACTGTCCCGCAGCTGCTGCAGCTCTGCCTCACGATCACGGAGCTTCCCTTCCAGGACACAGTGCAGCAGGGCCTCGTCGGAAGGGGGTGGAGGGGGCGGGGGTGGGGGGGAGCGCTCCCCACAGGAGCTGCTGTCAGGAGAGGCCCGGGGACAGCTGCCCAAGAGCCCCCCAGCCACGCGGCCCCCCAGGGAGCCCGTGCTCTTGCTGGAGGAGGATCGGCCACTGTCCGAGTGGGAGGGTCCAGTAGGGGCCCCTCGGGCCGACCCGGGCAATGCCGCCCGCCCAGGACCATGGGAGGGCAGGTGCCCGCCAGGGGAGCTGGTGGCTGGCTCGGCACACCCGGTGCTGTAGGTAGGCAGGCTGGACAGCGAGTTCCGGCCGGAGTCGGACAGCGTCCCCGATGGGCAGCCGCTGGCCCAGCCGCTCAGTGCCAGGGGCTTGTCGGCAGCCGAGGAAGAAGAGGAAGAGGAGGAGGAGGAGGCAGGACCGCCAAACAGCTGTGTCAGGCTGCCCTGGCTCCCAGATAAACCGGTGGCCCGAGGACCCAGGAAGCTAGGTAGGGACGGCGCCCCTCGAGTTTTGGGCAGCACTGGCTTGAAGGCTGTTGGGCGGATCAGGATTTTCTCCATGTTCTGAAATGAGCGGCCATGTAACACTGGGAATGAGCTACCCAATCTTTCATAGCCCTTATTGCAGTCCCTGTCCTCCCATCTGGGGTTCCCAATCCCCACATATTAATAACAATTGCTACCACTGGCTGAGGGCCTACTGAGTGTCAGCATTAAAAGTTCAGCTCTAATCATTACAACATCCATACAAGCAAAACAGGATATTACAGATAAGAGACTGGACCTTAGCAAGGTTAAAGGCCTTGCCCAAAGTTAAACACATAGTTGTAATAACAATAATTTAAGTTGTTTAACATTTATTGAGCACATGCTGTGTGCCAGGCACTATCCTAAACGCTTTATATACATTATTTGATTCAACTCTCACATCAGGCTAACCTATTATCTCCATTTTACAGATACAGAAACTGAGGCTCAGAGAGATTAAGTGACTTTCCTGAGGTCATACAGCCAGAATGAGGCAGAGCTGGGATTAGAACCCAAGTCTGGTGAACCAGGAGCCCACATTCTTTTCTTTAAGTAGGCCTCCAAATTTCAGCTTCCCCAGGGAACTCCTGACTCCACCCTGCCCCCAAAGGAAGGATTGATCCTCACCTTCTCCAGCTTCCCAGAGACGGGGATAAGCTTGGGTGGTGGGCCACGGAGGTGGGCGTGGCGAGCCTGCTGCTCTTGGGTGTCCTCAACGTCACTGCTTGGGCTGGGGGGTGACTCTGTCCGGAAGTCCTCATTGATGTAGGTAAAGGTTGTGCCAGGGACAGCCTTCCTGGGGGGTACAGCTGGGCACAGCGGCTCCTGTGCCCCATAGCCACCCCGCAGCAGCCCATCCTGCTGTCGGAAGAAGGTGGGTCCAGAGGGGCCATGGTGGCGGGGAGGAGCCGGCCCCCCAGGGCAGGGCCGGCCTGAGATGAGACTGCTTACACTGCCCATGGCTCGGGCTTGTGGGGCAGTGGCAGCCTCAGGAGCAGGCTCCAGGGGCACTGGCAGAGTCTGCACAATGGCCATGGCAGTAGAGACTCAAGCCTGGCCAAGGGCCTCCAAGGCAATCTGTGGACAGGACAGTAGTGTCAGAGTCCCTCCCTATACCAGGCCCTTAGTCCCCTCCGACCTCTCACCCCAGGCTAAACACTCCCCCTCCCCACCAGTAACAAGCCCTTATATCTCCCTAAAGCTCCCCTCCAAGTATCTACACAGGCCTCAATTCTCCCTGGGCCCCAGACCACTGCCCAGCTCTGGTCTCAACAGGCTGAGGACTGAGTCCACTGAGCAGTTGATGAGGGGGATGGGAGGCCTGGATGGTGGTGGTGGTGGGTAACATAGCAGCAAAGATCCGAGCCAAGGTCCAAGCCCAAACCTGCACCCTCCTTGGAGGCCAGGACTCAGGCTAGTTTCCTGCGTAAGTCCCTGGTCCCCTGGGACAGATGGCTTCATTACAGGGCAGTTTGGGCAGAGACAACCTCAGGATGCCACCAACAACTCAGACGGTAATTAGAAAACAAAGAGCTAAGGCCAGGCACTGCCCAGCCTCCCCCAGCTGGGCCTCAGTTTCTCCCAGGCAAAGAGGTGGCAAGGCTAGAGCTGGCCAAACAAGAAACCCAGAGCTCTTAGGGAGCCCACAGGGGCCCTCTGAGGTCTCCCATCTCCCAGGGGTGGAAGCAGGCTCATGCTTGTTTCCATGACAACTCTTAGCCTCCCCACACCCAATCAGCCACCCTCAAAGGAACCTACACAGTCCCTGCCCCATGTCCCACTGCCAACCTCTAGGAAACCTCCCAGCTTTAGATAGTTCTCCAGAGTAACCCTGACGGGATGAAGGCAGAGCCCCTCCTTCAACACCTCCTTCCAAACCAAAGGCCCCACTGTCACCTCTGGCAGCTGCTCCCAGGGAAGAGGGCTCCACTGCCCCAGAAGCTGCTCCTTCCTGGAAAGGGGCAGCAGTCTCCACCCAGAACTCCCTCTCCAATCCTGAGGCTGATGACCAGGACTTAGGCATCTGCTGAAGTCATCATGCAGAGCAGAGGCCAAGAAGTGGACAGAGAATTGTGTGGGAGTAGGATTGTGTGCATTTACTTAATTGTGTGTTTGACAAGGGAGCATAAAAATGAGCACTGTGGGTGTAGGAGTGGAAATCTGTGTGTGTAAAAACATCATGAATGAGTGTGTAAGTGAATCTATGTTTGGACTGATGTATCAGTACATTCATATATAAGAATATGTGTGAATTCATATCGTATGAAAATGTGTGTAAATAGGTGACATCAGAAAGCATGTGTAAATTATGAACACATATGTTTAAGTAAAATTGTGGTATATATAAGTGTGAATATATGAGAGAATACGTTTGGGCAGATGTATAGGTATGTTCACATGTACATGATTTTACATGTGAACTCTTGTATATGTTACACGTCTGTGAACAGGAAGGTGAGTGTGTATAAGCATGTACTGAGGAGTGTGTGTGACTGTGAGCGAGGTTGGGGGAGTGGGTGGGAGCGTGCGTAGCATGTAGAGCCCCTGCGTGAGTGGAGGCCGGATTATTTCCCTGACTGAGAGCAGGGAGAGGTGAGATACACTATTTGACTCCTCTGCCTGATCAGTTCCCTTCGTTCCCCATCAAATCCACCCCCCTTTGCCCCACCCAAGTCAAAAAACACTGAGAGCCAGGAAGGTGTCCAGACAGGGAGAGGAGATGGAAGTTGGGAGTGAGCCATGTCCAGGGAATACTTAGGTCCCTCTGCAGGGCCCAGGGCTGAGACCACCCCACTAGGCCAGGCCCTGGGCAAGGCCCACAGAACCTCCTTCAGGATCACCCTAGGGCATGGAAAGAACAGTGGGCAAGGGGCTTGGGGGGGGCTGGCACCTCTGTCCCCATCTCCTCACTTTGGCGAGCACAGAGAAAGTGAAAACTGAGGGGAGGAGACCGATTCAGAGAAATATAGGGGCCCAAAAGACAAGAGACAAAGACTGGGAGAGGCGGCCGGGAGGGTCAGGCAGGCCCAGGGAGTGGGGGCCCCCGAGCCCCGCGGATAGACATAACCTGGGCCCCCAGAGCCCGACGCCCAGGGAGAGCCAGGCGTCTGGAAAGCCAGGCCCGGCCGCCGGCTCCCGCTCTCTGAGCCGAGGGAGAAGGAGGGGCGAGCGGAGGCTCCATTTTGAGAAATGCGTTTGTGGCTGTGGGAAAAGGGAACCCCTCGCCCTCCCCACCTCTCCAGCGCTCCCTGAGTAATCCCCCTGGCACAGGGACCCTCCTGCAGTGGGCTGGGGGCGCTGAAGGATGGGGCTCAGCCAGGCCCAGAGACGGGCCTGGCAAAGGTCCGGCTCCCACAGACCTCAATTTTGGGGGAAGAAGAGTTGGGGAAAGTCTCCCCCGACCCAATTCCAGAGACCAGTCAAGAGGGATCAAGTCAGGGATCACAAGTTCCCATCCCACGACAGGAAGCCGGGAGCCCCCAACCCACCCTCAAGAGTCCCCAAAGCCCTCCCTCCCCTCGCCCCTCCCCCGGCTTCCCTAAAGTAGGGGCAGCTGTGGAATGCCGGCTCCCCACTGGACCGCCACCGCGCAGAAGTTGGGGGCGCCCCACGTAGCCTCCCGGCCCCCCCTCACCTCCGCCGCGCTGCTCCATGCTCAGCCCCGGGCCGCCCCCGGCGCTCCACCCGCGCGCAGCCCGACTCCAGCCCGCGCGCGGCCACTCGGGCGCCCGACCCGACCCAGCCCAGCCCCCGCCCCGGCCCCGCCTCCGCCTCCACAGCGCCCCCCGCATGCCCGGGCCGAGTGGGCGGGGCAGCGGGGGGAGGGGCCGAGGGGCGGCTCCGCCCCCGGGGCGCCGCCACGCGCCAGCACCGACGCGTCACGCGTGTCCGGCGGGACGCACGCAGGGGCTTCACGGCGGCAATCAGGAGCCCGCCCTCCGACTGGGGAGTCTGGGGACCCGGGGGGGTGGCGGGGGCTCAGGACTCGTCGGCGGCGGGTCATCCTCTCCCCGCACCCGGGCCCCGGGACCGGCGGCAACTGGTCATTGTTCCAGCACAAAGGCCAGGCATGGAGGCGGCAGCCCCTCCCCCATCCGCTTCTCTAGTCGAAGCCTTCCCCCAGGACCCTCTCCAGCTGCAGTGCCCAGAGGGGGGGCCGAGGGTCTGCTGCCCACCACACCCCACCCCACCCGACCCCTCTCTAGCTGCCGGCACAAGGCGGGGGAGAGGTTCCGTCCGCCCCTGCCCCACCCTCAGCGGGTTGAGGGCAGCACACTTGGATTTGCCGAGGCGCGCCACCTGGCGACCCATTGGGAGAACATGTCCAGCCCCCTAGCCCCACCAAGCGGGCCCCCGTCCCTCTCCCCAGAACTGCCCTCTCCCCCGCCAGCCCAGATCTGCACCCGGCGCGACTCTGCTCCCCAACCTTCCCTCAGAGCCATTTGCTAAGAAGCTCGAAAAGAGGCGGTCCCTGGCCCCCCAACAATCACTGGGTGTCCCGTTCCAAACCTCCAGTCCAAACCTACATCAGCCTCACAGGAGACAACAGTCCAGTCTTTCCCAGGGTCACAAATATTCTCAGCCTCTCCCAGTCTTCTTAACACCCACACACAGTCTCATCCATCACACGGTTTCATGTTCCTTCTCCCCGTAATCTTTCAGGCCAACACACATAGAGACACACTGTCACACGCCTTGATTGGCACAGTCTTTCACACCCAGTCACAACCTTAAATACACTTAGTCTCCTAACCATCTTTCACACACTGACAGTCATTCACAGTTGCTCACACAGACAGCTTCTAACACATACACATCGTGTTTCACAAACATATCCTTCCACACAGATTTTCCCATAGGGGTCTCTCTGACCTGATCAGGTCAGCTAATGCCCGCACCCCTGGGCAAGGAACCCCCCACCCCACCCTGCCCAAGGCCAAGGCCTGCCGGAGCTACGCAGTCCCAGGAAGGAGCATTCCGTCCCCCCAGCTCCCCGGCCCCCCCCCCTTCCAGGCCACAGCCCTGGCCCGCTCTCAGTTCTATTTTTAGCTCTATGGAAAGGGTTGTTTTTCTTTCTTTTTCCCTGGAAAGGGAAACACAGCTCAGCCACCCTCAGGCTCACCCCAGACTCTCAGCCTCACAAGAACCAGAGGGAGCCCCTCTCCGCATTAGGGAACCCCTCTTCTGGCCTTGCCCTGATCCCAGCCTCCTGGGGCACCAAGAGCCTCCGCCCCTTCCCGGCAGCCAGCCTAGAAGCTCAGGCAGCAGCTGGGCTCAGCGTGAGGGTGGGGGTCAGAAGGCCGATGCCTACTCCCTCATTCCCGGGGGAAGGGGACTGGCGCTCATCCTCCTTTCTGTTAAAAGGGGGTAGGACCACTGCAGTGTTGAGGACTGTTTACACTCATGCATTCACTAGGCGGGGGAGGGGGGGTCCACTCTTACACGGGTGGGCACTCTGCTTCTACATTGCGGGGAGGAGCTCCCACTCCTGCAAGAGGGGGTGGGTTGGTAGGAAGGGGATCCACAGATGCTCGGGCAGCTGCTCTCTGGGCTGGATTTAAGGGACAGTGGGGGGTCAGCTGCCCAATGCCATCAAGGAGCGGGCTCCATCTGATACATGCAGGGATGTGGATACCATGAATGTGTTCAGGTGAGGGCCGGCGAGGAGCCCTGGTAACCCCACTCCAGCTCAAGAGCCCCCCGTCCTCCTGGGCCACCCCGGCTCCAGGGGACGTTGTGCTCCCTTTTCTTGGAAAGGGCTTATCACCACTCCAGAATCGAGGCGTAGCAAGGAGTACCGCCCGGCGTGGGACCATGCAGACTCGCTCCGAACTGGAGAGGGCAGGGCGCTCTGCTGTCGCGTACTTGGCGCGGGTGGGGGAAGCACAGAACTTGGCTGCGGCGCGATCACGTGCTCGGCGCCTGTTTATGTCTTAGCCTTCACCTGCAGGCGGCCGGGAAGCAGGAACCTCGGGATGCATCCCCTCCGACCCGCCCCCGTCGGTGATCACGGGGCGGCCCCTCTCCCCCACCCCCGCCAAGTACGCGACAGCAGAGCGCCCTGCCCACTGGGGGTCCGCGCGGGCCGGTGGCGTGCCCCTGAGACTGCAAGGGTAACACACTGGGTGCGTCCGGTCCTGCATCCACGTGTTTGTGTGTCCCAAGCGCATGCGTGGGTCAGTGTGCACGCGTGTGTGGGCCCGTCGGTGTGAGATTCCGTGTCGCCTCCTATTCAGATTCCTTCTGCTGCGTCCCACAGGGTGCGAACCCCCCCTCCGCCCCTATCCCCTGCTTCCCAGACGGAGAAAGTTCTCTCCAGAGCGGAAATGTGCGGGAGGCGGGTGTTCCTCCACTTCTGCAGCCCCACTACTCACCAAGCGCCACCTGCGCGGCAGCTCCAGCTTCGGCCCCACGCCTGCTCCAGCGCAGGCACCTCTCCGCAGATCCGCCGGCTCCGGTCGCGGGCCTGGCCCGGCCTGGTGGAGCGGGGCGGGGCGACTGAGGCCGCGCCCCCGACCCAGGGAGGGGAGTAGTCTGTCCAGCAGCCCCTCACCAGCCGACCCAGTAGTTGGACTGAGGCTCGAGGCTGCCCTTCCGGCCCCTCACTTCACCAGCTTCCTGGACTTGGCTTTGACCTGGGGAAGGGGCAAGCAGCACGTGACCGAGAGCTAACCTACCTGGCTGCCCTAACCAAGGACCTGACTCTGCCACCACCAGCCCCCCCTTAGGGAGCACAACCTGATCTACTCCCAGCCCACTCCCCAAACAGGGAAAACCCCTGGGAAACAAAGAGAGCTCGGGTTTCACCAAAACAGCGGCTTCCCCGCCCCGCCCCCCCCCCAATCTGGGGCTGCCCAAATAGCACAAGCACCGCCCCCTCCCTGGAGTAGGTGCCTGCCCAGGTGAGGTCTGCCAGTTCTGGTCTCCACAGGGCATGGCCAGGCTTCCCTAAGACTCATAAAGTCCCACCCACAGGCACAAACAGGAAGTTGGCTTGTACTGCAGGGAGGCACCCAGGGCTCCCTCCCTCCATACACCCAAAGCAGCTGGTGGGAGGGCACAGACTGTAATGTCTGCAGGTATCCGGGCCATATTTACAGCCAGGGTAGCTGGGTTGCAGGAGACTGGTGGGTTCAGTCCCTTCTCAAAATCCATTCACAGTTGAGAGGAAGCTAGAGGGGACCAAAGCTGCTCCCTCACCTTAAGACCCCTCCTCCCAGCCAAGTGTGACACACACAGTCAATCTGAGGACAAAGCTACAGATCTCAAGGCACCCTGCTTGGCCCAGCCACTCCTGAATTCTCAGGGAGATTAACATCCACTTGGAGATAGGTAGAGTCTGGGTTTATCTCAGGTAAATTGCCTTAATCTACTTTGAATGGGTGTGTGGACAGTGGCTTTCAGGACCTTATACAGGACCCAGAGAGCCCCTCTATTCCCAGTTCAGTGACCCCAAAGGGGTCCCTCCTGGAAATTCCTGAAGGGTTTCCTGAGAACACAGCAGGCATTCCAGCAAGACCAGAATTTGGAACCCATGGCCTTGTAGGTGGGACTGACCCAAGTTCTGTGCATCTGGAAGGCACCGTTGACATCCAAAGGGATAGAGCCTGGAGGAGGTCTGGACCAGCCAGCAGCTGGGAATGATTACTGCAGGATTAGGGAGGTCTGGCTCCAGCCAGTCTGGGAGAGAGACCCCCAAGAAGGGAGGCCCTGAAGGAGCTACCTCCCAGGTTCTGCCCCACAGAGAACAGCTTTGCAGCAGCTTTGCTCTGGGATCTGTTTCAGGAGACATCTGTGGCCACAGTTCTCGGTCACATTACAGACAAGAGCCCCCAGGTCCTTTCACAGTCCCAGAAGCACCCTCTTAAGTTGACAAGGCAGCCCTGCCTCCAGACAGCAGGAAACTTTCCCCCCAACCATATAAAAAGCTTCTCCCCAGCCAGCCTCTCTCCCCAGTCCTGTCAAATATCTTGCATTCTCACCACTCTTTCAAAAACAAACAAGCAAATCTAAAGGGAAATTGGATAGAAGTGAGATGGGAAAGTGTCATCATTTAAGAATATTTCTGACAGGATCTCTGTTCACCTATTTTACAATTTCCTGCAGACCTTGTTAAAAATGGGGATTCCTAAACCCCTCCCCAAACCTCTAGAATTAGAAATGTTGTGTGGTAGGTGTAGGGGTGAGGGCTTGTGGACCTAGTCTCTGAATTTTTACCAAGATTCCCAGGAGTTCTGCTGCACACTAACAAAAGAAAAACACTGAAAGGGTACAAGTAGTAGGGCAACTGATGAGGGCAAGATGAGACTATGCTGAGTCTGAGTGAAAAATTGAGAGGTCAGCAAGTGGCTCACAACACAGAGGACCAGCTAGCCAGGCAGGGTCTAAGTAGTCCAGTGATCTACCCCTCTGCTAGGAATCACATGGAGTTCCTCAAGGAAGTTAGGGATCAGGACACACCACCCTGTCTTCCCTAGGCCCAGAAAGGCTAGAAGGGGGCCCTCCACTCTCAAGTCAAAGTGAAAGTCCAGTTATAAACTGGGGACACCTGGTGGACAAATTTTAAAAAGCACAGACACAAAAGCAGTGGAAAAAAATTTTTTTTCAGTAAAACTGGAAAAGGCTCTATAAAAAGTCATGACTACATCCACTCCAGAACTGCCGTCTGTCTGAAGCAGCTTACCTGGAGTTGGTGTTCAGCTGGCAGGCCCTCTGGGCTCACAGCAACTTCCATGGCTGCTGCCAAGCAATCCAGGGGGAGGGAGTTCCCACCTTTGGGGTCCTGATATTCCAGGGCCAAGCACCTAGGATGCTGATCCTAGCAAGTGCCATCTTTTGACAGCTTCACAAAGTGGGGAGCTGAAGGGCCTGGAACCCACCACGTCACCCCTCAGCTCTGAAAGCCTAGGCTGGAGTGGCGTCAAGGAGGTCCTTAGTCCCTTCCAGGATCAGGAGGCCTGACCTCACTGCCTTAAATTCAACTTGCTCATCTCCACCCCAGGGCCTCTGTATTTCCTCTTCCCTCTGCCTGGAACCCTCTTCCCCCAGGTAGTCACATGGCTCACTCCTACTTCTTTAGACTACAGCTTAAGTGTCCTCTGCTCAGAGATGCCTTTTCAGACCACTTAACCTAAACTGCAAGCACTCTCTACCACATTACCATTTTATTTTCTTTATAGCATTTTCACTACGTAAAATTATGTTTTCTGCTCTTTTGTTCATTGTTTATCTTATATCCTCCACCAGAACGGAGGCTCTATGCAAGCAGGGCCGCATCTGTCTTGTTCAGTGCTGTATTTCCAGGACCGAGAACAAAGCCTGGTACAGAGTAGGTTCTCAAATATGTGCAAACTGAATTCTCTTCCTATGGAACCTGGCCCTAGCCTAGGTCCTTCAGACTGAGAGACGCCCATAGCTCAGGAACACAGGGTAAGAGTCAGCCCTCACAGAGGGCCGAGATAGAGTCTGTGCCTTGGCTTGTCCTATCAGGCTCACTTCAGTGTCCAGCTCTGTATAGCCTTCACCTTGAAGACTGAGGGGTATCTGGCTGACAGGGGTTGGAGGCCTGGCCTGGGCCAGCCTCAGAGTTCTGGGGCACAGCTCCCTTTTTGCCAGAAGAGGGCTTTTTGGCCACTAGCCCGCCATCATCCTTGATCTTCTTGAGCCGGACCTTGCTCTTTGGTGGGATGGAGAAGGTGAGGGAGCTCTTGTTGAACTCAAGTGGGAAGACACCTACGTCTCCGTCAAAGCGGTTCTTGGACACCTGCAGATAGCGCTTCCCTGGCCCGGTTACCAGTTTCCTGTCCTGCAGGATCAGAACGCTGTCTGCTTCCTGGCTTGCCTGGAGGTTGGGGGGAGAGGAGAGGTGCAGGGAGCATAAAAGGAAGGCAGGAGTGAGAAGACATATGAGAGAGGCAAAAAGGAAGGTTGAGGGCACAGGGAGTTGTGGCAAGAATGGGGGAGGGGAAAGTACCTCCCCCCATTACCACAGCTCTTTGAACTATTGACCGCAATGCTGGGGCTACTCTAGTCTTTTCAGCTCCTTGACAGCACTCTCGTTGCTGTCTTAGACTTTGTACGTGATGTCTCCCTCTGCTAGTAATGCTTCTCCTCCACAGCTAGCTACCCCGCCCAACCCCAGCATCTTCTCATCATTCAGGTCTCAGTCTAAATGTCACATTTTGCTTTTGCCCTATCTACTGTAAGAATGAAGACCATTCTCAGAACCAGACTGTCGACATTCCAGAAAATGTCAGCCCCATGCTGAAGGACACATAGTTATGTGAAGGGCCCCAGAGGACACCTGCGGAGGGATGTCAATCACATCAATGTAGAACTCAGTCTACTTGGGAAGAAAAAGAAGAGGCTTCAGGTTGACAATTGGTGGGGAAACAGAAAGGAACTGGCTATAGTTGGCACTATCTATAGTCATGTACAAAACATGACCAAGGGGGTTTCACTGGGCTTCCGTTACAAGATGAGGTCTGTGTGTGCTCACTTCCCCACCAGCAGTTATTCGAAAGAGTGGGTCTCTGGTTAAAACCCGAAATTTCTTGGGTGAAAAATACATTCGCAGGGTTCAGATAAGAGCAGGTGTTGCCTGTTCATTATCTCAAGCCCAGAAAGATGAGTTAATTCTTCAAAGAAATGATATCGAACTTGTATCAAATTCAGCTGCTTTGATTCAACAAGCCACAATAGTTAAAAACAAGGATATAACAAAAATTTTGGATGGTATCTATGTCTCTGAAATAGGAACAGTTCAGCAGGCTGATAAATAAGATCTAAGAGTTGTGCAGCAGTGGAAACAACAAGATGCCAGACCTATCTGTGATATTTTAAAGATGTGATAAAATTCATGTTTAACTTGGAAAAAAAAAAAAGTCACTTTGTCATCAGAGACCATTCTTGACCACCCTAAATAAAGTGCCACCAGTTTTTGACTTCCACATTATTCTCTTCCCCAGCAACTTGTTTGTCCCATTGTGGCATATAATTTGTGCTCCTCACCCTGTATTCCCTGTGTCCCACCCAGCCCTGGCATATAATAGGCACTCACTATACCACTGGAAGCTTCAGGATCAGGCTGGTCCTGCTGCCCAGAAGGCCCTCCCATTTATTTGATTATCTAACACCTATTGTCCATCAAAATTAAACCCAACCTTTGGTGACACCTCCTCTGAGAAGACTTTCCAGATGTCCCAGGCTGACTCAGATGTTCCCCAAATATGTGTGCTGCATGTCAGAGCTCTTATCCTACTGCGCTGTAGTCAGCATCTTATTGTTTCCCTCACTAGAGGATATGAGCTCCTGGAGCGCAATGAGGGAAAAGGACATACTATTAGCAGCTTTTGTGTTCTTAGTACATGT
Source organism: Cabassous unicinctus (assembly GCA_029593785.1). Classification (NCBI taxonomy): domain Eukaryota; kingdom Metazoa; phylum Chordata; class Mammalia; order Cingulata; family Chlamyphoridae; genus Cabassous; species Cabassous unicinctus. The sequence continues at coordinate 15,750 of JAQZBX010018037.1, read as the reverse complement.
ATGTGCCTTATGTCATGGCCCCATCTTCCAGCTGGATAGACAAGGAGATGATTTAAGGCTGAATAAGGGCTGCCCTGTCTACTCTCCAAAACTTGGGTCCTTCCAAAGGCCACTCACTTTGGCCGAGCCAAAAATGGACGCTGTCTGAAGTTCCTTGTCATCATCCTCCTTCCGGGGGTGTATGACTAATGTCACGTGGCAATTATTGTCTGTAGCAAACTTCCGAAAGGCCCCGACGATGTAGTCTTGAGCTGCAATCCTACCCCCAACAAAGCAAGAAAGATTATTGGACACAGACAGAAAGAAAAGAACATATATACTCCATTCATCCTCATCCCCCACAAACTGCCACAACCCTGCTTGACCTCCCTCTTCCCAAGGACTCAACTTGGGTCCCTGACCTTTCCCGCTGCCACACCCCACATCTATAAAGACAGAGATGCACTTTGGGTGCTATGTGTCTGTACACATTCAGAAAACAAGAGGGGACAGTGTATGTGCTGAGTGGCCAGCTGTCCCAGAAGACACGTGTTCAAGTGGGCTCCAGCTAGGCAAGAGGGGGATGTCACCTGTCTGTGGACAGCTGCTCGTGACCCATCATGAACTGCAGATTGTCGATGACCACATGGCAAATATCATAGACGTAGACTGCATGTTGCATTGTGTCTATTACAGTCCTAGGAAGAGGAAGAGGCAATGGATTCAAGAATCAACTCTAAGCACTCTCCAGACCATCCCAGGCAGAAGAGCAAGCATCCTGAAAACTCTTTTGGGGGCTAGTTCTCCTGCCCTCTCGTTCTTTGGAAACTCTGGGCCTATCTAGGGAGACCTGGAAGGAGTTCCCACTGGAGCTGGAAAAGGAACCAAAGGTCCTGAGTGCTGGGGTCTGCCTGGGAAAGCAAAGTACACGGGGTCTGGGGACCTCACCTGATGCTCTGTTGCCCATGGAAAGTCATGAAATAGAGGGGCAGGTCCTCAAAGCGGTCGGCCCACTCATCGTATTTGTCCAGTTGCTCTTCCAGCCGCCCCATGGCAAACTGTGTCAACATGATGCGGGCTAATCTCACATTGCTGATCTCAAAGCTACCCCATAGTGTGTTCACCCCCTGTGTACACAAATCCAGAGCATATTCGCTGATGAATGTTGTCTTTCCACTGCCTGTCGGCCCTGCAGGGGGTTGAACACAGACCTGGGTGAGGGAGGAAAGTCCTATCCTTGAAACCACCCAGAGACAGGTCAGGGCTCTTTAATATCTACAGTGGCCCCAACCCACATGCTTTCATCACCCCTATCCCATGCAATAATTTCCCAAAGGGTCACCTGTGAAGACTGTCAGCTCGCCCTTCCGATGCCCCTTCAGGAGTCGATTGAGGTCTGGGAAGCGGCTCCAGCGGACACCAGCTGCCTGCTCCACATTTGACAGTTCTCCTAGCACCTCTTCCCGAAGCTGCCGGAAAGATACTATAGACTTGTGCCAGGCAGGCATGGCAGTACGCAGGATACGAGAAAGATTTAAGCCTTGGTTCAGGGCCTCCAGGGGACGGGGCTGCTGGTCCCCAGGTCGCACCAAGGAGCATCGCTTGGGGTTCAATTTTCGGGCAAACAGCTTGGCAGCTTCCCAGGACCGAAGGTCATCCCCTAGCCAAAGGACAATACGTCGGAACTGCTCGAGGTAAGGCAGTAAGGCAGGGGGTAAGTACGCTGTGCCCCGGGGTAGGGCAAGGGTGGGCAGTCCCATGGATTGGCTCACGGCCAGGCTGTCCAGCTCACGACTCGTCAGTACGACCTCAACATCTCGACGACCAATCAGTGGTAATCCAAACAGATTGTGGTAGGCACCAGGCCGTGGAAGAGTGGTCTCCACGTAGTGCACACCATCCCCCTGGCCTTCAGCCCCAAGTAACTTCAGGCCTCGTAATCCCAAGCCTCCAGGGGAGAACCAAGGAAAGACAAGGCTGCGAGCAGACCGCAGATACCGCACACTGAAACGCCTGAGTGTGTCGTCTGTCACCTTGGTGAGGCCAAACATCACATGAGCAAGTTGAGCCTCCTCCAGGTCAGGCAACTCCCAGAGAGGTACTGCTCGGTCCCAGATCCTCCGGACCTCCTCACTGTCCTCACCTTCTGGGGTATCACTAAGTAGGACTCCTTCGCTGGCCCCATCCCCTTGCCCCTCCACACTGGCCTGGAAGTCTTCCCAGCTCCCTTCAGCCAGGCTGCCCATGCAGAGGAAGCGGCCTGTGGTCTTGTCAATGAAAAGGTTGAAGGAAGTGGTAACACCAATCTGGTCCTTGAACTGTGAGGCTGCCACAAAAGGGCTTGGTGTCCGCAGGCAGCTGTGGCCATCCTGGAAGGGGATCCCATGTGCCCGCAAATATTGGCGTATTTCAGTTGTAGTTACAGGCAACACTGATACTTCCAAGGCTGGGAGAGCTTCCTTCCTGTAGCGTCTACGAGGAGGTCCTGGGACCAAGCTTCGGGGAAGGCCCCTCCGACCCATCCACTCCCCACGCAGGAGCAGCAGGGTACGGTGGGGGTACCCACCTCGGAAGGGGCCCCACATTCCTAGTCAAATGGAGGAAGTCACTACTTGAAATGCTTTGGGTGCTTGGTCCAGGTGCCTTCACTAGACCAGACTCTGATTCTCCACACACAATACAGAGCTCTCTCTTAACTGGCTTCTTTCCTCAAACTTCCCCCTCATAAACAACCTCCCACGTTGCTGCTTCACATCCAGGTCCACCTACACGACCCTCTCACGTCCTCAGTCCCTCTATATGCCTCCCTTACCTGTCTTTTACAGCCTTGCCCCACCACCCTCACCCTATGGCCCTCACCATTATGGTCTCTCTCACCTCTTCACTGCTCCTGCCCCTCCAAGGAATCTCCTCGTCGCACTCTTCTCTACAGCCATCGACCTCCTTTTTGCAGCCCCTCTGCTCTAGGTCCCCAGCTACAACCCCCCTTGGCTGCTCCTTCTCAATGTCACTCTCAGCACGACTAGAGCGCCTCTAGAGGACCCCTGCCAACCTCGGAGCCCACAGGAAAGCCCAGCTCCCTACCCCGCCCCGCGCCTTCTCTCCCAGCATTGCTTGCAAGAGCTCCGCGGCTCCGGCTCCGGCCCTGGCCCCCGGGTCACCACTCTCCTTTACCTCTTTCGCCCGCAACGTGGTCCACCCTCAATGAGGCTCGCCCGCACGCGTCACTCGCCTTAACCTCAGAAGCAAAACTCCGCGGGACCGGAACCGGAAACTCGGGGCTTAGTCCCGCCCCACTTCTGGCCGCCTCGTTACTAGATCGCCGAGCTGTGGACATGACGGCGCGCGGGACGCCCAGTCGCTTTTTAGTCAGTGTCCTACGCAACGGGCTGGGGCGCTACGTGCAGCAGCTGCAGCGTCTCAGCTTCAGCCTCAGCCGCGATGCGCCCTCGTCCCGCGGCGCCAGGTGAGCCGGGCGAAGGGAAGGGGGTACGGCTCCGGGCACAGGCCCCCCGGGATCAGAGGTCCCCCGTGCTCACTTTTCCCGGGTCCCTTAGGGAGTTCGTGGAACGGGAAGTAGCTGACTTCGCCCGGCGGAACCCTGGGGTCGTAATATACGTGAACTCGCGGCCGTGTTCCGTGCCCAGAGTAGTGGCCGAATACCGTGAGTGGGGCCGCACTAGGACTGGATGGCAGGGCGGGATCGGGGGCTCGGTCGGCCCGTCTTCCTTCTCTTTGGATCTCTGATCGATCCGCTTCCTCTCACTCCCACCTCTCTCTGGCCAGTTAACGGTGCTGTGCGCGAGGAGGAAATCCACTGCAAGTCGGCCGAGGAGATCGCAAAGCTGGTGCAGAAGCTGGCGGACCAATCGGGTCTGGACGTGGTGCGCATCCGCAAGCCCTTCCACACGGACAGTCCTAGCATCCAGGGCCAGTGGCACCCCTTCACCAACAAACCGACAGTACCCGGCGGGCTGCGCCCGCGAGAGGCCCAGGATCCTGCCCTGGTCCGGGTGTAAGCGCAGTGAAGAGTCGCCCCATCCACTCCAACTCCTGGCTCTGGGCGCTTTCCCCCATTAGAAGTCATTGTTTTGGTTCAGGGGATTCCAAGTAGGCAGGCAGATGGAGCCCACCAATGGGCAAGTTGACGCCAAAGCTTTTGCTTGGAGTAAAGAAGGGCTGCCTATTTTTCAGGCCTCATTGCTAGGAGCAGTGACTTTGTGAGGCCCCACAGTTCTTAGTCTGGTGAAATCTGAACCATGAGAGCCTTCAAGGGTTTTACATAGCCCTTATTTTCAGAACTCTAAATTGATGATAGTAGTCTTAAAACACCGGTGAGAAGTCTGAGGCTGGCTTCTTCTGAAGAACCCGGATGTCCTGCTATTGCAACCACTGAGTCAGAGAGGTCACACCTTATTCTCTGTTGTGAGCCTGGCATTGGGCTATGTGCTTTATATCCGTGTGAAGATTGTGTAAGGGTTAGAAAACTCATGTTAATAAACTTAAAGTCACACCTAAGGTCTTACTTTAAAATATGCACATATATACATAAGCCCTATTTTTCATTATTCTAAAACCAAAAGCAGACTATATAGTAATCCCTCAGGGTGGTTAATGTCAAAGCCTTGTGATTAATCTAAGCCTGAGGCCCTGAGGGAATGATTTTCAGGTCCTCCTGGGTAATAGGCCTCTGTGTGTGGAAGTGAATTGGTATCATCCCTTGTGGGGAGGTGGGTGTGGGATGCTAGGCAAGCCTAGAGCTACTTGGGGGAAGAGCAGGAGGACAGATAAAGGAGCATTTTCTAGGCTTATCTAACAAACAAAAAACAAGGGTGTGGTGAGGAAAAGAGAGGAAGTAAAAACCTAGAAACTTTTGTATGAATTCCCAAACTGCTGTCATTCTTTTGTCATGCCCTTGTCACCATGGCTAATGATACCATGGGCCATAATAAAAGGGCCTGTATACCTGCCCAGGGTGGCAGGGATGGAAGTTGGCGATCCCAGTTTCCTCTGCAAATGGATGTATGTGGCGCAGAGCCAACCCTGGATGCAAAAATCCTTACAGCACCTTTTCCACAGGCTCAGAAGCCTGTCCCTGGGTGACCAGGGGAAGGCCAGTCCAGATAAAGAAGACTACTCATAGCTGTGGGAGAAGAGGGTATTTATTAACCACTGGGGGAGGAGCTAAGCCCAGGCTCCCCCACTCTGTCACATGCCTGTTCCGCCCACCTGGGTGGTGAGTGGGGGCATTCCTAAAGAAGAACTGTTCTCACAATAAATACATTCATTGTGGGGTGGGGGTGGGAGAGATTGAGTGAAGGGCAGTAAAAACCCGTGGGATTCCATGTTCTCAGCTACAAAAATAACAGTCATCCTTACCCAAGGGGAATGGGGGAGCTCAGTCAAGATTTGATTGTCCCTTATGGGCCTGGAGACTCAGAGGCCCCTGGACTCTGAAAGTGTCCTGGTGAGGTAGGACAGGGATGGGAGCCAAGCATCCAAACTCCCAGTCTCTGCCCTTTGCATAGTTCCAAGAACGGGCTTCATGTGCCAGGTGAGGCATCAGATCTCTCCTCCCTTCCCCTCCTCTCGTCCAGGGGTAGCAATTGCTTGGTCCCCAAAAGGGAGGCTGGCTCATTAAATGCAGTTTTGGTCACCCGTCTGAGGGAAGGGTCTGCGAGGACAGGTAGATGGGAGGGGGATCTCCTGAAATGCCCACAGACCAAAACCGACAGACCCTAGTCCGAGGCAGCAAGAGGAGGCTCAGAAGATGCATGAGTGGAAATGTAAGCATGTGGGTGTGGTATAGGTGTATGTGTTACCACGTGTGCATGAGGGCAGGCCTTGCCTAGAGCTCTGTCGCTCGAGAGTAGGGGATGTGGGGAGGCTTACTCACCAGGGTGCACAGGAAGGGAGAAGCAAGGGAGAGTAAATGTCTTTCCTCCCCAGACTGGCTGTTCCCAAGCTCTTGCCAAAGAGGTCACCACGTAGGGCTAGGACTGGGGAGGGGCCTAGATAGGATGGGATGTGGCAACTGGGAGGGCACCCAAAGCCCAGAGGAAGGGATAACACAGAATGTACCAGGAGGGTGGGAGAGGTGGGGGTGCTGCAGCCCAGCAGGTAGACATCCTTCCATGTGCCCACGTGAGCGTGCGCAGGGCTCAGGTGGCTCTGGTGGCTGGCAGCGGTCTTGTCTGGCTTAGGACCATCCAGCACACAGGGCCATGGTGACATTGAGGCCATCTGGACCTGAAGAGCCCTGCCTGGGAGAAGGAGGAAGGGCTTGGGCAGATGAATGGGGCAGGAGGGTGGCGGCCTCCCCTCCCAAACACTTGGTTATGGAGATGGGGACTGGCTGGGCTTGAGGGAGCACCTACCTCTGAGGAGCACTGGAGGGCCTGGGCTGCTCACAGGTGGCTCTGTGGCGGCGGAGGAGGGGGCTTTGGCTGGGCCTGCCTGGCAAGCCTTCTGGGGACATCAAAAAGTTGGGACAAGGGCCTGGAGCAGGAGGTACGAAGGGAGGGTGGCTATGTCAGGGTGGCAGCGACCCACTCCGGGGCCGACAGGCTGGCTTTGAAGAGCCTTTGTCCTGGGAAGCTGGGCTCAGACGGAGCTCTCATCCAGCTGCTCTACAAGCTGTGTGTGCTTCCTCTTCTCAAGGATGCGGCTGAGCTCCTCAGCGAAGGAGCAGGGCCCCACTGGCACTCCGTTGTCGCTCTGCCGCAGGAGCACGTAGCTGTTGCCATTCATCCTGCGCAGCCGGCTGGGCAGTGCCACCAGCCCGTTGGTCAGCTCAGTCGGCGGTGGGGGTGGCGGCGGGGGCGGAGGGGCTGGGGCTCCCTCTCCGGGAATGATCTGGAGGCAGCCGCCCTCCAGGTCGCCGGTCCCCTCTCCATCATCACCCTCATCTTCCTCTCCAGGGCACTGGCCCGAGACTGTCTGCAGCTGCACGGCAGAGCCCCCTGCGCGGCCGGCCCGAGCCAGTGAATATTTCCGTCGGCGCCCTCGGCTGCCTCCCGGCAGACAGGTCATGTAGAGGAGGGAGGAGGCCAGGATGAGGCAGAGGCCACCAAGTACAGCAATGGCCAGCACGTAGAGCAGCCGCGCATCGGGTGCCAGGTGTGCCTCCGGCGTGGCCGGGGCTTGTGGAGCTGGGGCTGGAGTGGCCGGCCGGACCGTGAGGCTGTAGGAGGCCAGCAGGGTGCGGAGGCCATTCTCCTCAGCATAGCAGCCATAGTTGCCGCTGTGCTTGGGCTGTGTGTCTGTCACCAGCAGCCCATCCACACCCACGCGATAGCCATCCTGTCCATCACTCAGGTCCATGCTCCCATTGAGCAGCCACAAGGGCCGCGCCAGGTTGGATGGCTGGTCACAGGGCAGGAGGACATCATCACCCCGGAGCACAGAGCGGGTCTTCAGTGGTGGTGGTGGCCCTGTGGAGGAGGGCAGAGGAGAGGTCAATGTCTGCCCATCCCAGGGAGGGTATGAGATAGCAAGCCAAAGTGTTTACTGCTGAGTGCCTGTGCCAAGTGGTCTCCAGAGTCAGTGACAGCTGATTACAGACTGCTCACAATGCTATGGAAGGCTCACGTTGACTCTTCCCAGGAAGTGAGCAGTGCCTCGGGCCCTCTCTTCTAGCTCCGTGCTTGCATCCTCTCCTGAAGTCTCAATTCCTGCCATCTGCCAGTGATGCCCTAATCTCTCCCTCCAGCACAGCCTCTTCCCGAGTGCCAGTCTTGAATGTTTTCTTTGTGATGGACATCTCCCCTTTGAGATGACCGTCACATTTCCGGGATGAAGGCCAAAGCCTCCTGTCCAAACCACACCAGGCCCTTTCCTTGAGTTGCCCATCCCTGGTTGCTTAAGTCAGAAACCGGGGATCCCTTGCCTCCCCTTTCTCTCACCTTTGCATTGAACCCTTACCAAGATTCTGCTTCCAGAATCTATCTCAGACCTACTCTTTCACTCCTTGCACAACTGCCAGCACCACTGTGGCCTCCATCTAATCCATTCCCCATGCAGCAGAAGGGTGAACTTTAAAAAAAAAAACAAAAAAAAACCCAAATCTGATCATATCACTCCCCTACCTAAAACCTTTCAGGGGCTTTCTATTGCTTTTTAAAAAATATATTTATTTACACACACACCCCGTGCCCCCCGCTCATTGTTTGCACTCACTGTCTGCTGGTCTTCTCTTTAGGAGGCACCGGGAACCAAACCTGGCACCTCTTGTGTGGGAGAGAGGCACTCAATAGCTTGAGCCACCTCAGTTCCCTGGTTTGTTGTGACTCTCATTGTCTTTCCTTTTTGTGTCTCTTTGTTGTGTCATCTTGTCGTGTCAGCTCACCATGCCTCCCCGTCGCGCCAGCTTGCCTTCTCCAGGAGGCCCCAGGAACCGAACCGAACCCAGGGCCTCCCATGAGGTAGGTGGGAGCTCAGTTGCTTGAGCCACATCTGCTTCCCTCTATTGCTTTTCAGATAAAGAAAATAAAATCCTCAACACGGCCCCTGCCCACCTCTCCAGTCCTGTCTCCTGTTGCTCAAACATGCCAAGCGCTCTCGGCCAGCTGTTCCCTCTGCTTGGATGTCATCCCCCTGCCCCACGCCCCCCACTTGCTGGGTTAACTTGTGGGAGATAGTTTGGGGTAGTGATTAAAAGCACAAACTCTGGAGCCAGACTGCTCGGGGTCAGGATTGAATTCTGACCCTGCTGCTTACTGGCTGATTAACTTGGGACTTCCCTCCCCCTCATAAAGATAATAAGGGCACCTGTCTCATAGGAACACTGTGAGAATCCATGCAATCGTGCACATAAGATAGGTCAGTGCCTGGCACACGGCAAGTGCTCAGTAAATGCCAGCTGTGATGATTCAAGTTTGCTTTTCCTTCAGGTACCAGCTCAGTCACCAGCTCTTCCTGGGAGAAGTGCCCCTGGGCCTCCTGAACACTCATCATAGTTGTCATTATTCCCTTTGTCATAAAAATCTTATTGATTGTACACTTTGGAAGAATTGTATGCTTTATTAATATGTATCAATAAAATTGATTTGTTAAAAAAAAAGCAGCATGACTGAAATAAAAAAAAGCGATGAGCAGCCACGGGAAATCAACACCCCCTTGGTGGGCTTTATCTGGGAATACAGGAAAAGCTATTTCCTCAGTATAACATGGTTATACTCATTTATAAATCCCCTAATCATGATTCTACCACCTTTTTTTGTTTATTGATTTTTATTTTAATTTCTGTTACCTCTTTTATTTGAACCTATAATTTTCAATTTACCTGTTAAGTTTATTTCTCAGAGACTTAGTCTTCAGATTGTTCCTATGCCATTTGAGCCCTGAAACCCAGCAGATATGCGGCCAACTCCTACTCTCCAGTTCTTCGGGCCTGCCCTGGACAACTAACAAAATGATGATGATGGACCAGCCCCAGCCCAAAATCAAGGAGTATCTTCAACTGCAAGCAAAACAAGTCCATCCCTCTGCATAATATCCACGTCCCTTCTCAGTCTGTAGCAGTCAGAGTGGACATCATCCCAAATCCTTCAAGACTGAGGAATGATGGTTAGTAGCAATGCTTCAATATTTGTTCATCAATTGTAACTAATGTACCACACTAACAAAAGATGCTATTAATAAAGGAAAATGTGAGAGGGGGAGGGGGTGGAGTATATGGGAATCCCCTATACTTTTGATGTAACTTTTCTATAATCTAAAACTTCTTTTAAAATAAAGTTTTAAAAAATGTGTTGAAAAAAAGCTGGTAATCAGCTTTTACAAGTCAAAAGTTAACATTATAAAGCTACAGATTGGGAAGCGGCTGTGGCTCAATTGGTTGGGCTCCTGTTTACCATATGGGAGGCCCTGGGTTCGATTCCTGGGGCCTCCTGGTGAAGGCAAGCTGGCCCGTGAGGCAAGCTGACAGCCCACGCAGGTGCAGCAAGATGACGCAACAAAGGGAGACAAGCAGACACAGAAAAACGCACAGCAAACGGACACAGCGAGCACAAGCAGCAAGGAGGGGATAAATAAATAAATAAAATAAATCTTTGGAAAAAAAAAAAAAAGCTACAGATTTGGGAAGCAGATGTGGCTCAAGCAATTGGGTGCCTGCCTACCACATGGGCGGTCCCAGGTTCAGTTCCCGGTTCCTCCTAAAGAAGACAAGACAGCAAGCTGATGCAACAAGATGACATAACAAAGAGACACAACAAGGAAACACAATGAGAGACACAAGCGGGGAGTGGAGGTGGCTCAGGTGATTCGGTGCCTCCCTCCCACATGGGAGATCCTGGGTTCGGTTTCCTGTGCCTTCTAAAAAGAAGACAAGCACACAATGAATGGACACAGAGAGCAGACAGTGAGTACAAACAACGGGGGGAGTGGGGAGAGATAAATAAAATAAATCTGAAAAAAAAAAGCTACAAATTTTATTTTATGCAGGTCGTAGATACAGGTTAATCTTACATTGAGTCTGCTTATTTCTTGTTTATTGTGCTATAATTCACATAACATAAAATTTGCCCTTTGAAAGTGTATAATTCAGTGATTTTTGGTATATTCAAAAGATTGTGCAACCATCACCACTATTTCCATAACATGAAAAAATATATATATATATTTCTTGTTTATTATCTGTTTTACCCCATCAGAATGAAAGCTCCTGGAGGGCAGGGACTTTTGTCTGTTGCCTGTATTTCCAGATACCTAGAACTGTGCCTGCATATAGTAGGCATTTTATAAATATTTTTGTCATCAAAAAAAAAAAGATTGAGGAATGAACAAAAATAAGGGGGGAGTGGAACCACTGACTAAAGTGGATATATATATATATAGTTTTATTTATTTATTTTTATTTTTTATTTTTTTTAGGTACCAGGGCTGGGGATTGAATCCAGGACCTTGTATGAGGGAAGCCAGTGCTCAACCACTGAGCTACACTGGCTCCCCTGAGTTGCTTTTTTCATTTGTTTGCTTGCTTGCTTGTTTTTTTAGGAGGTACCAGGGATTGAACCTGGGACCTTGTACATGGGAAGCAGGCGCTATACCCGCTCTCCTAAAGAGTATTTATTGTTATTGTAGTTATCTTGTGATAACTAAGTAACTTGTAACATTGATTAAAAAAATTTTTAAATATATTAAAAATATATATCAAAATAATTATAATTCATGGTAAGTGTGATCACTTGATTGCTGCCCTCCCTCCTCCCTCACTTGGATATAAGCTCCAGAAGTGATAAGGCACTTCACATCTTGAACCTGTTTTCTTATTTATAATTTGAACAATGCATGTCTGTTGAGCACTCACTATGTGGCAGGCCCAGTGCTGGATGCTGTGGATACAGAAGTGAACAAAACAGGCCCACATGAGCCTGAATCTCAAGTAATTTGTTTTCTCTGAATCCTCTGCTTTGTTTGCTATTCAAAAGGCCACCTGCCATCCTCACCAAAAACACACAGGTGCAGACACATAGCGGCACAGACATGCTCACACAAATGACAGTAAATAGTAGAGCAGGTGTAGCTCAGTGGTTGAGTGCCTGCTTTGCATGTACGAAGTCCCAGGTTCATTCCCTGGTACCTCCTAAAAAAAAAAAAAAAGGCAGTAAATAGTAAAGAGCACAGGCCATGGAGCCAACTCACATACATCCCTGAGCATCACTTACCTGTGTCCCTGCTGCCCTCACAGCCTCGGTTTCCTCTCTCTATGTCCTGTATCAGTGCTGTCCTGGGGACAAAAGGGTCAGGATTCATGAACATGGAGAACCAGCTTCCATTTCCCCAGTAAATGGGTGGACTGGGCTGTTACTGACCGCTGGCCCTGCTCCCTCTGCCACTCAGGTCTTGAGCCCCTGGGCACCAAGGACCCCTCCCCCCACACTGACCCCCTCTACCCTGGGACCTGTTGGCTGCGGTGGTGGTTGCCACACAGGCCTGGCTGCTGGGGTCCCAGGCACAGTAGGGGTCCCGGGCCAGGACGCAGTCGTAGCAGGAGCGGTAGCGGGAACAGCTGGACAGCGGTAGCTGGATGACTCCACTAGGGGCCCCGACATAGAGGCTGTGCTGGGAGCCAGAAAGGACAGCTGGTCAGCTATGCCCCCTACTCCTACTCCCAGACACACACACAGTCACTGCCCAACCTCCCCCACTCCTTCCCCTGATTCCAGGAAGGCCATATTGAGAGTCACAAGTAAAGGCTACCTGCATGGGAGAGACGACGAGACTGTCCACAGATTGGGGCTCCCTGAACACTTGTGTCTCTTCAATGATGTGCATCCCAGAGCCCAGAACCACGGCCTTGTGGATCCAGCCATCAGCTGGCATGGAAAAGGCAGAGGGTCAGACCCCAACAATGGGATCTGCTCTCGGCCCCCACAACAGGCCTGATGGGAGCAGCCTCATGGTCAGGAGGCCAGGGGCAAGGATTCAGATGGTGGCAGGGGGCCCCCAGGGCTTTGGGAACTTCAGGTTAGTCGAGGCAGGAATTATTGGGTTCAGAGGCATTAGTGATCAGAGTCAAATGTCACTGTGGTTGGTGTCAGAGGTCAGCAGGCACCAAGAGTCAGTGGTCACCATGGACCAGTAGGGAGTGTACACTGAAGAATCAACCACAATGGTCAGCAGGATTTGTGATTAAAGGGTCATTCAGGAGCCTGAGGGGCACTAGGGATCAAGGGTTAGGGTCAGCAGTCATCAGGCCAGGGGTCAGGAGCACCTGTGCCCAGGAAGAGCAGGTCATAGGTGGGTCCAGCCGGTGTGGTGACGGGTGTCCCCGTGAGGTGTGTGTAGCGCACGCTACGCTTGAGCAGCAGGGGCCGTCCGCGGGTGGGCACCACGGGCCGAGCCATCAGTGGGTGCAACTTCACAAAGTCCAGGACCAGGGAAGGCAAGTCCTGAGATGAGTTGTAGCCTTGGCTGCGCAATGAGTCTGTGATGCACTGGGGGCAGGGGACATGGGTGGTAAATCTCAGGCCTCCACCATCTGCCTGCCCACCCCCCAAGGCCAGACCCTCCTGCCTCCTGGGGGCTCTGTCTACCCAGCACCGGTCCCAGGCCTGGGCACTCACAGAGCCAGGCCGGGGCTCAGGCACTCCCCCCTCATAGCGGCCCCAGCGCCGTGCACCATCCTGGTACTCCATGTAGGGGCCTGCGAAGACAGCTTGCAGCTCAGTCAGGTCGTAGCGGCAGACAGCTGAGGCCTCCAGGGTTTTCCTAGGAGGGGGACATCGGGAAGGGGTGGAGTCACACTGAGTGGCACCTGCCCCGTGCCCCAAGCCCAGCAGGAACCCACTGTTTTCCTGGCCAACCCTGGCTCAGGTCCACAGGGCCTCTGCTGTGGGTCAGCAGGCTACCGTGGCCTCTGGCCCCAGGCTAGCTGGATGTGCCTGAAATCCCCTTTGCAGCCAGTTCCCCATAACTGACACTACATCATCCTTGTTGACCTCTGCTCCAGCCCCTCCACTGTCCCCAGTTCCTTGCCTCCCCACGTCCCTGCACTGACCACTGCGTGGTCAGCATGAAGGCCGCGTAGAAGCGCGTGCGGGCTGAAGTGCCAGCATCCAGGCTGCAGACGCCACGTAGGGTCTCATACTGAGGAATGTGGCAGATAAGACGCGCCTTCAAGAAGGATGTCCACTTCTTCTGCAGGATCTTCTTCCCTCCCAGGTCTCCCTAGGGAGAAAGGGATGTGGGGTCAGGGGCCAGGGACAGAGGCCCAGCCTCCACACCCTCGGCCCAGCCTCCACACCCTCGGCCCAGCCTCAGCCCTATCCACCTTGCAGACACGGGCCACACGGGCCACACGGTGGCTGCTGCGGCTCTGAGCAAAGCTGCCAGAGCCCTCCTCTGTTGCACGCTCCGTGAAGAAGTAGTAAACCTTGTCGTCGTCACCCACTGCGCTGGCTTTGCTCTCCCGCACCAGGACGGAGAACACAAACTCAGCATCTGTGGGTGGGGCAGTTCAGGTGGCTTCTGGGACAGACTGGGGACCCCTACACTGGCCCCACCCCTCACTTGACAATACACAGGAATGGACTGGCTCACGGGGGTGGGGGGTGGGGTGGGGAGGGTACAAATGAAGAAATAGCCCCCACCCCAATCGCCCTGGCCTCATCCTCCTAACCATTGAGCCAGTGCATTGGTGCCTCCTCAGTCCTCAGGGAGTGGGGGTGGCGGCTCCGGCGGATATCAGGAATGCTCCGGAATTCATAGCGTGTGGCTGTGTAGAGGCCTCCATCTGGGGCAGGGATATGCCAGGTGTGAGAGATGTGTCACACACAACGAGGGGCACACGACACAGTTGGGCGGCAAGTCCCAGCAACCAGAGTCACGTCCCGGGGACAGCGTGTGCATGGATGAGGGGCTGGGCTGAGGCACACGCTCACCGATGACGAGGCCTGTGAAGCCGCGGGCCGGGTCATAAGGGCACTTCTCCTTCCCCTCCTCGAAGCTGGCTGGCAAGGTGAAGGCCTCAGCATCCTGGGCATTGAGGGGCCAGAAATCAGTGGTCTTGAGGTCAGGGGCTGTGGCCCATGGTCCAACCAGTGAGGGGCCAGGTATCAGCCATCGGGCCCAGGGCATACTCACAATGGCTGCACAGAGGGGCTGGAAGGCATGAGTCCCACACGTGTAGAGGTGGGTGGCATTGAGCCGCTGCAGGAACCGCACGTGGTTGAAGCACTCGGTCTGTGGAGAGAGATGGGAAGGGGTCGTGAGGCCCTGACCAGAGGCTGCCTCCTTCAGTCCAGCTTTGTAGTCTGCTCGTCCCCGCCCACAGGGCAAAGAGCTCTTTCCAAGAGAACTGTCTCACTGCCCAGAACACTGTCCTCGTCCTCCCGGTGGCATGATCTCTCTTCTCTTTTCTATTCCTTGTGTTACCTGATACCACTCTGCCAGCTCCTCCAGAACCTCCCCCAACCCCATTCCGGAGCTTCTGGGGCTCCCAGTAGGCTGAGGCCTTTTCTTCTCAGGGTCCCAGAGCTCCCACACCCCCTCTGGGGTGACACTACCAAGTCTAGCCCCAGACTCCAGCTTTCTCTCCACCTGATATCCCACAGACAGGCAAACTCACCTTATCAGAAGCCAAGGTCACAGCCTCCTCCCTACCCTGCACCTTCCCTCCTAAACTTGCTCATCCAGTCTTTCCCACCTTGTTCCATCCATCCATTCTATTACTCAGCAGTCAGTCATCCTTGATGATTCCCTCTCCCTCTCCCCACATCCAATCCCTCTGCATGATTAATTCTTTGGCCTAAATGTCTCTTGACTTGGTCCACTTCACACCCCAACCCAAGTTACCGCCATCACCTCTTCCCTGGACATTGTGACGGCCACGACAGCTCCCCCAATACCCTGCCGCTCTTTTTATAAAAATCACTTTACTTAGTGAATAAGGGATACATGTACACTATGTAAAATTCAAAAGGTACAAGGCTTATGTTATCAACAGAGGGTTCCCCTGCCACCCCTGTCCCCCAGCCGTCAGGTTACTACTTCACAGGTGACCACTGTTACCAGCATCTGGTGTTTCCTTCCAGAGATGTACTACCAGCTGATACACTCTTGCTCCCCTCCAAACCACTTTCCAGGGCAACCAAATTGCATCACTGTGGTATTTTAAAAACCCTTCAGTGGCTCACAGGTGTCCTGAAAGTATAGTCCCAAATGCTCTGGGTGATTGGGCCTTGCCCCTTCCTCTGGCCTCACTCACCCTGCTCTGGCGCTCATCACAGGCGGCCCTCTTGGCTGCTTTGTCTTGTTAGTGATTCC
>JAQZBX010018036.1:0-34997 GCA_029593785.1 Cabassous unicinctus | reverse complement strand
TATCCTGGATATTAGACCCCTATCAGATAGATGGTTACCAAATATATTCTCCCATTGAGTAGGCTGCCTTTTCACTTTCTTGACAAACTCCTTTGAAGTGCAAAGCATTTAATTTTGTGGAGATCCCATTTATCTATTTTTCATTTGATGCTTGAACTTTGGGTGTAAAGTTTACGAAACCATTTCCTACTACAATATCTTGTAGATGCTTCCTTACATTATCTTTTAGGAGCTTTATGGACTTGGCTTTTATATTTATTTCTTTGATCGATCTTGAGTTAATTTTTGTATAATGTGTGAGATGGTAATCCTCTCTCATTCTTTTGGATATGTATATCCAGTTCTCCAAGCACCATTTGTTGAAGAGACCATTCTGTTCCAGTTGAAATGGCTTGGTGGCCCTATCAAATATCAGTTGACTGTATATGTGAGGATGTATATCAGCATTTTCAATTCAGTTCCATTGGCCATTTTGTCTATCTTTTTGCCAATATCATGCAGTTTTGACCACCATAGCTTTGCAGTATGTTTTAAATTCAGGTAGCATCATTCCTCCAATTTTATTTTTTATTATTCATTATGTTTTTGGCTATTTTTGGCCCCTAGCACTTCTAAATGAATTTTCTAATTATCTTTTTCAATTCAGGAATAAATTTTGCAATTTTTATTGGGATTGTGTTGAATCTGTAAATTAAGGTAAGACAGATATCTTAATGATGTTTAGTCTTCCAATCCATGAATATGGAATATTCTCCCATTTATTTAGGTACTCTTTGATGTCCTTTAACAGTGTTGTGTAGCTTTCTGTGTATAAGTCATTTACATCTTTAGTAAAATTTATTCCTAGGTATTTGGTTCTTTTAATTACTATTGTAAATGGTATTTTTTCTGGATTTCCTCCTCAGATTGTTCATTATTGGTGTACAGGAGTACTACTGATTTTTGCATGTTGATCTTATATCCTGACACTTTACTGAATTCATTTATCAGCTCTAGAAGCTTTGCTCTAGATTTTTCAGGACTTTCTATATATCGGATGGTGTCATCTATAAATATAGAAATTTTTGTCTCTTCCTTTCCAGTTTGGATGACTTTTATGTCTTTTTCTTGCCTAAGTGTTCAAGCAAGTACTTCTAACATGATGTTAAATAAGAGTGATGACAGTGAGCATCATTGTCTTGCTCCAGATCTTAGAGGGAAAGCCTTTAGCACTTCACTATTGAGTATGATGTTAGCTGTGGGTTTTTCATATATACCCTTTATCACATTGAAGAAGTTTACTTCTATTCCTAGATTTTGAAGTGTTTTTGTCAAGAAAGGATGCTCTATTTTATCAAATACTTTTTCTGCATCAATAGAGTTGATCATGTGATTTTTTTTTCTTTTGTTCTGTTAATGTGTTCTATTACAATAATTGATTTTCTTATGTTGAACCTTCCTTGCATACCAGGGGTGAAACACACTTGGTCATGTATATAGTTCATTTGATGTGTTGTTGAATACAATTACCAAGTATTTTGTTAATGATTTTAGCTCCCAGTTTCATTAAAAAGCTGGTCTGTAGTATTCTTTACTTGTGGTGTCTTTATGTGGCTTTGATATTAGGATGATGTTGGCATCATAAAATGAGTTAGGCAATTTTCCCTCTTTTTCTATTTTTTTGGAAGAGTTTAAGCAGGATTGGTGTTAGCTCTGTCTGGAATGATTGGTAGAATTCACATGTAAACCCATGTAGTTCTGGGCTTTTCATAATTGGGAGATTTTGATGATTAATTCAATTTTGTTAGTTTTGATTGATCTGCTGAGTTTATAAATTTCTTATTTCATCAATGTAGGCTGTTTGTGTGTTTCTAGAAATTTGTCCATTTCAATAATTCAGACATATTGAAATTTTGCAAAACATATTTTACAAAAAATTTTTCTGACCACAATGGAATGAAGGTATAAATTAATAAGAGACAGGACAGTGAACCAGAATAGATATAAATATATGGAAGTTAGACAACCAGTGAGTCAAGAAGGAAATTGCAGAAGAAATCAGTAACTATCTTGAAATAAATGAAATTGAGAATGCAACATATCAAAACTTATAGGATGCATGAAAAGCAGTGCTAAGAGAGAAATTTATAGCCATAAATGCTTATAATTAAAAAAGAAGAAAGAGCTAAACTCAAAGACCTAACTGCACACCTGGAGGAACTAGTAAAAGAAAAAAACTAATCCCAAAGCCAGTAGAAAAAATGAAATATCAAAGATTAGAGCAGAGATAAATGAAACTGAGAATAAAAAACAAAAGAAAAAATTAACAAAACTAAATCTGGTTATTTGAGAAGATTAATAAAATTGACAATCCCTTAGATAGACTAACAAAGAAAAGAAGAGAGAATATGTAAATACATAAAATAAGAAATGAGGAAGGGGATATCATGACTGGTCCCACAGAAACAAAGAGTATCATAAGATTGTATGCCAACCAGATGGATAATTTAGATTCAGCATATTTTGAAGCTCACCAGGTAAATCCAATGTGAGTCAAATTGAAAATCAATCAACATGCACTACTTTTCCAACTTTAATATGCATAAATATTAATCAGGGGCTATTGCTAATATACATATTTTGATGCAGCAGAATGGGGTTTTAACTAAGAGTCTGCTTAACAAGATATGAGGCCATAGACACAACTGTTTTCCAAGCTCCTCTTTTCTCTCAGGAAAATAAAATTTGATGAATAATTTTTAAAAATGTTCCCCTATAGTTAGAAACCCAAACAACTGTGCAAATTTTCATAATTTGGAAAACTATTAACATTGAACAAAATTTAAAATCATATTTACAATGATACTTAATATTCAAAGACTGAGAGAATAGTCTCCATTACAATTGCCTTTAGTGGCTCCCAGTGAGCAAAATGTCTCTTCTCAAGATAGGGAAGCTTTAAAACGTGTAGATCTCAGGAGTGGTCCATTACACAAAGATTTGCAAAATTCAATCAACTGCTCACCAAATGCAGAAGAATTTATCTTTCAATTCATATAATAGTTTTCTATGTAATAAATGAAACTGAGTTTGATCAGTATCATTTTATATTCAACTTCAATTTATGTAATTAAAATAATCAGTGTTTGACCATCACCAGTTTTATCTGGGCTTCCACCATGAGCACACCACAGCAGCTGGGGAAGTGTTGATTCACCAGAAACAGCTGCTCCCTGCATCCTTTCCCTCTTTAGGCCTTAAGTAACATCTAAGTCATGTGCATATTCCTTGCATGGTATGTTTCTTTTTATAAGGAGGAACCAGGTATTGAATCTGGGACCTTGTACATGGGAGGCAGGCACTCAACCACTGAGCTGCATTGCTCCCCTATTCAGTTTTAAGAAATTATCTTTTATAAGACATTTCATAAGGACTTAATTCGAGTCTTCTTTTGGGCATAATCTTAACCCTCAGTTGGGCAATTGGCAGGGCTTTATTCCACTTAAGGTGACTTTTTAAACAAATCTTGGCAATGGCTACTTTTAAGGTCATATTCATTTGCTCAGCCTTTCCAGTGGGTTGAGGTCTTCAGGGAGAATGCAATTGCCAATCTATAACAGTCCAGACACATCTTTAGTCACTTCAGAAATAAAGGCCACCCTATTGTCATTTTGTATAGAAATTGGAAGTCCAAACCTTGGAATGATTTCTTTATTAAGACTTTGACTACTTCGTGAGGCTTTTCCATTTGGCATGGGAAGGCTTTTACCCCATTAGTGAAAGTGTCTACAAACTAGCAAATACTCAAATGCAGCTCTTGGCATTAAAGTCAGTTGGCCAGTCCTCCTCCTCTATGTCCTCTGCATTGTTAACCTTTGTTAAAGGTTGAAGGCTGAGTTTTAGGGTTAACTTTAGCATAAGTTACACACTAATCATTTACAGACTGAATCTTTCTGCATAGATTGAATCCTATGAGGAAGTGACTTATCCACTGAAACAGTTTCATGTCCATAATGAGTAAGTCTATGGAAACTTATCCTATGAGTTTCACTAGGATTTCAGGTATGAGTAATTTGATAGTCTTCCAAGATTCTTCCAGGGACTCTTTTTTCAACCAGTCATTGTATGTGGCTTGAGTATATTTCCACTCTCTTCCTCTAGCTAAATCTTTTTTCCAGTATTGGAGTTTCCCAAATGACCTTAGGTTACAGTCTAACCAACTCTGGGATATTAACAGGTGGTCCAGTCTTTCAGGGTGGAGGGTATAATAAGAGTTGGTTTTATTCTCCTTGCGACTAACTTAGTGGCTTTATCAGCTACACAGTTTCTGTTTGCTTCCTTGTTATTGTAAGTTTAGTGTCATCTGCAATGAGTGACTGCTAATTCCTTGGGGGTGCATCAAAACTTCAAGCAGCTTTGGAATGAGATCGACATGTTTTATGTCCTTATTAGCAGCAGTGAGAAATCCGCTCTTTTTTCCTAATAGCTCCATGGCTATGTCACACTGCAAAGTCATATTGTTCACTCTTTGTCCTGCACTTAACTTGAGGTCTCTACCTAGGGCTAGTAGATCAGCCTTCTGAGCTGAAGTCCAAGGAGTCAGGGATCCTGCTTCCAAAGTTCTACCAGGGTGACTACCAAATACCCTGATCATGCTTCCTATGGTCCATAAAAATACTTCCTTCAGTAAATAATTCAAGAGCTGGGATTTTTAGGGTTACATCAGCCAGTCCCAAGCTACTGGAATATATTTCCTTAAGGAACTGTACACAGTCATGTTTGGGGAGTATCCGATCTAGTTTATGCCAGACTTTCAGAACAAAGCAGCATTAAGTTTGTCAGTAGTCTTTAAGTTCACAATAGAACTGTATAGTGGTGTGGCTTGATTGATGACCTTTCTGTTTAAATATTGTAATTTCATCATGAGGAGTATAGACATAAGCTGGAGAACTTAATCTGAAATTTTCTGTCTCTAGAATAAGGTCACAAGTAGGTGTGCTTTTGTGCAGTCAGGCAGGCCAGAGTTGAGATACAGGGTCTAGCTGTTTTATAGGTATGCTATTGGTTGGGTGCTCCTCCAAAGGGTTGATTTAAAAGTCCCAGGGTGATGTCTTGCCATTCATCTAAGAACAAGTGGAACATTTTTTGTGGATTCTGGCAGTCCTAGAGCTGGGGCAGAAAGTAATTTTTACTTAAGGTTCTAAAAGTAAATGCATATTCTGGTGTCCAGACTAGGGGTGCTTTTTCACTTCCTTTAAGTGCTTCATATAATAGCTTAGCTATAAATCTAAAATTAGTTATCCACAACTTATCTTGACAGCCATTCAAGAAATTCTGAGTTCCTTTTAGTTCTTAGGCTTGATACACCATATAAGGCTTCCTTTTGACTGGACAGGAGGGCCCATTTTACCTCAGAGAATTTAAAAGCAAAATATTTAACATGAGTTGTGTAACTTGGGCCTTCTTTTCTAACACTTATATCATTTTTCAGCTCATCTCTCTAACATTATTACTATGTTCTCTTCTAAGTCTTCTTGTATTTTGCTAACAATGAGTATGTGATATACCTACTGAAGGAAGAGTCCTTCCCTGAGTTGTACCACCTGCAAATCCCTGGATAAGGATTGCCCCCAAAAGGTAAAAAAAATTTTAAACACAGTTCAACAATACTGTCACTTCATTTTATTGATGGGATCTTCCCATTCCAAAGCAAAGAGTCTTTGTGATTCCTTCTCTAGCAGGATGAAAAAGAAAGTATCTTTTAATCCAAGAGTGTGAATCAGGTGTATGTGTTAGTAATATTATCAAAGAGTATGTAGGGATTGGATACCACTGGGTGGATGTCCCCCACTATCTGATGAATAGCTCTCAAAGCTTGTACAAATCTACATCCCTGAGTATCTGGTTTAAGCACTGGTAAGATAGGGGTATTAAAGTCTGGTTAACAGCATCTAATTAGTCCCCACTTGAGAAATTTCCTGATTAGGGGTTAGATGTTAGCTCTAACCTCCTATCTGTGTGGATACTGTTCTAGATATGGTGGGGTGGTGTTTGGCCACAGTCTTACCTTGACTTCCTGTACTTCACCTGCTCATTCTGTGGGTCACCCAGTAACACATCTTGCAATTTGGAAAGTAAGTATTTGCTGAGAAGGAGAATTGGGCATCCAGACATGTAGTGAAATCTATGAGTGTTGAGTCTTTCCGATCTAACATTGCAGTGGTTCTGAGAATGGTTTAAAGTTTTTAATCCCCAAAATGTCAATTATAGGGACTGATTCATTAGTTTCTTTACTTAGTCTCAGGTTAAAAAGTAAATAAATGTTTCCATTGTCCACTAAGAAGTCAACTAACTTCTTATCCACCTTAAATGAGACCTGAGATTCAGTGTTGGTGATCAGGGTGGTTTCCCAACTAGTGGAAGGTGCTCCCAGGCCCCATCACTCCAGGTTGCTGTCTTCATCCCCTCCTAACAGTGGGAGTTGGGCCATTAGGCCAGATGTTCTAGCCTCTCCCTTACCGTGGAGACTCCAGCATTCCTGCTTCCAGTGTCCCTCCTCCTTACAGTAAGCACATAGCTGGGGACATAGTGGTCTTCCTGGGGCCCCTGGGGCATTTTACTCTTCACTGAGCTTCATGTGGAAGCTTTCCACATCTCAGGGTCTGTGGGACCCTGATATTCATGCTGATAGCTGCTACTATGAGGTGGGCTTTGTAGGCAGCATGTTTCTTTTGCTGCTTCTTATGGGTGGACTCCCATTTGTGAAAAACCTTAAAGGCAATCTCTACTAATTGTGACATAAACATATCAAATTGTAAAGGCAATATTTACTTCAATCATATTATCCTTTGGCGTTCATATGTCATATCTTATTTTTGTGTGTTTTTTTACCCTTTTGGTTAGCCTTTCTGATAGTCTTCAATTCTACACTCCCCTCCAAGCCACTCTCTAGTGTTTTTTGCTCTTGTTGTTGTTTGTTTGTTTTATTTTTTCTGGCTGCAAAACTCCCTTTAGTGTTACTTGCAGGGCTGGATTTTTGTTTACAAACTCTCAGTTTCTGGTTATCTGTGACTATATTAAATCACCATCATATCTGAAGGACTGTTTTGCCAGAGAAAGAATTCTTGGTTGGCAATTTTTCTCTTTCAGCACTGTAATTATATTATATCACTGCCTTCTCACCTCCATAATTTCTGAAGAGAAATCTGCACTATGTCTTACTGGATACCCCTTGTATGTGATGTTTCACTTCTCCCTTTCTGCTTTTAGAATTTTCTTTTTATCATTGGCATTTGGCATTCTGGATATTATGTGTCTTGGAGTAGATCTATTTGGATTTATTTTAATTGGAGCATGCTGTGCTTCGTGGATACATTTATTCATGTCTTTCATGAGAGTTGGAAAATTTTTGGCCATTATTTCCTCAAATACTCTTCCTGCATCTTTTCCCTTCTCTTCTACTTCTGAAACTCCTATAAAAGTATGTTGGTTCATTTCATGCTATCATTCAACTCCCTGAGCACCTGCTCAATTTTTTCCATTCTTTTCTCTCTCTGTTCATCTGTCTTTTAAATTGCAGCTTTTCTGTCCTGATTCTTTCTTCTATTATTTCAAATCTGCTGTTTTATGCCTTTATTGT
This sequence comes from Cabassous unicinctus, assembly GCA_029593785.1. Lineage (NCBI taxonomy): Eukaryota > Metazoa > Chordata > Mammalia > Cingulata > Chlamyphoridae > Cabassous > Cabassous unicinctus. The sequence continues at coordinate 27,379 of JAQZBX010018036.1, read as the reverse complement.
ATTTTTAATCTCACTTATCATATCTTTCATTCCCATAAACTCTGTTATTTTTCTATTCAGGATTTAAAATTTTTCTTTGTGCTTACCCAGTATCTTCACAATGTCTTTTGTTTCTTTAGCCATGCTGTCCTTCAACTCCATGAGTTGTTTTATGAGACCTGTATGAACCACATTCATTAGTTGCTTCAAGTCCTGTGTTTCATTTGGAGTTATGATTTGTTCCTTTGCCTGAGTCATACCTTCCTTTTTCTTAGTATGGCTTATAATTTTTGCTGATTTCTTGGCATCTGATCATTATGCTGAATTTACTTTGATATTCAATTTCTCTCTCTTGCCTACGGATTTACTGTTAAGTAGCTGTTTTTTCATTCTTGATTCTTCTGGTTCTAGAAATTAAGGATTATCCCTGTTTAACTGCTCAAATCATGGCTATGGACTCAATAATGAGGTGCCGGCTAGTTTCCAAGGGCCTTGGAGAGGGAGGTTGTAAAGGCACCTGATTGTCTTTTTATTTATTTATTTGTTTGTTTGTTTGTTTATTTTCCCTTCTTTTCATGCACTTTTCTGGCCTACCAGCAGATGGTGGTCTTTGGTAGACCTCTCAGCTCAGACTACAGATGCTAAGGGGAATGCATTCACTGTAACTCCAAGTGTGGGACAGAAGTGATGTCCTCAGGTTGGGCCAAGCTTCACAAACAAACGTTCTCAGAAGCTGTTCTCCCTTGGCTGGCCACACCCTCCCTCCCTCCCTCTGTGTCCTCAACAAAAAGCCCAGGACAGTAGGGAGGGTGTTTAAGAAGGCAAATTATCATTTGTTCCCTGCAGGCTTTCATGGCAAACAATATCATGGCCTCACTCAGCCTGGAAGTGTGAGATCCCCCAATGCAGTAAACCCTGATCACTGGCCATATTCTGAATTTGCTATATGCTCTGTCCCTCCCTCTACCTTGTCTTGGGAAAAGGGCCCCTGAAACCCCCTCAGTCTGCAGCCACATGACAGGGCCAGTGGAACCACTGCTTTTTGCTCTGAGGGTCGGGGAATGGGCACCAGTAGCTACTGTTGCAGCTATACCCATGGGATTTTTTCAGCCAGCTGAGTCTCCTTTCCATCATCCCTCTATCTTTTAGGTGGTGTGTAGCCTTCCCCTGGTGTCCTTATCCCAGAATAGCCCCCCAGACTTTCTCCACTTGTCCTTCAACTAATTTTCTGGGAGAAAAGTGATCTCAATGCCTCTCCAGTCCTCCATCTTTCAGACCAATATATTGGTCATCGTCTTTTTCTAACACTATTCTACTTTCTTCCAAAGTTAACAGCTCATTCCATAAAGCCTGTATGCCCACCCAACTAGGAATATGAATTGCAATAATGGAATTGAATATATTTTCCATTTTCTTGGGATCTTCCAGTAAGTTGGGACTCAATTCTTCCAATTGTGCAAGTCTAAAGTGAAGAATGGAAGTGTATACAAACATGTAACCTCTTGGATGGCCTTGATTAACAATCTCAGATGACTCCTATCTTGGTGGGAATTGCCCAGCTGTGGGAGGGCTTGCTGGCCAAATTGGATACCTGTGAATGAGGTGAGGAGGCCATTTCTGGGGGGATATAAGGGCAGTTCAGGATCACCCTCCTCCTCTTCTTCTTCTCCTTCATAATGTGCTGGTGGAGCAGTGGGAACAATGAACAAGTCCAGCATTTTGTCTGAGGGATTGGATTCAGGGGTTAGTTTCTTCCCTTTGCTTGGTTGGCAGATTGTCTTAGGTCTGTGACTTGATAACATCACAGCATGCACAAAACAATGATGTTGTAGTTTAAGATTATTAGCTAAAGCCATAAAACACTGAACATATGGTATTTCATCTATTTACTGTCTTTTACAGTATATTTTTAGTTGCAGAATAGCATTGTGTTCAAGAGATCCCATTGGTGGCCATTCCTAGTCATGCTCTAAATTATACTGTGGCCATTCACTTTTACTCAGAAATATCATTCTCTTTTGAGTTATGGGGGTTCATAATCAAATTGTACCTAATGTTTTAAGATGCAATCTAGAGGATCCTACTTCTATTTCACTCTAGGGCTTGGCTTATTGCCCATTGTGACTCCCTGTCTGTGCTTGGGTGAGTTATACTTTAAGTTTATTGATCAGAATTTTAGTACTCAACCAGGATACCAGTGGGAGGTTCTTATACCTGAGGAATGGATACTGGAGTAGGACTCTAGCCTACAATCCTGGGTCTACCGGGCTCCAAACCTAATCCAAAACCAAGGACCAGTGATGGTCTAGCCACCTACAGCTTCAGCAGACTTAAACCTTCACTCTAGAGAACAACTAATAATTTTGATTTAAAAAATCACTATTCACTGAGGCTTCAGGGATTTTGTGGGCTTCTTGTTTCTTTCCTGACTATGTGCTTTCAGGATCCTCAATGTCATCAGCAGAAGAATCCTGATCCTAGCTTTCTGAGACAAGGTGTTCCCATAGCCACACAGTCAAGCCCAAGGGTGCGCCACTTCAGGGGCCAATGAGTCCATCAGGCAACAATCCTCTTAGAGATCACAGGATCCCAACTGAGTTGCCAAACTTTAAGGGATCCCTTCACAGATCCTCTTGGTCTATGTCCAGCCCAGAGAATTGACTACCACATTGAGTTTGGTCACTGAATGAAAGAGGTTTATTAAATCGGTGAAGGAAAGGAGATTGGGTGTCTCAGATCTGCCTCCCCAACAAAATGTAGAGTGGCATTACATTGCCTTGTGTAAAGGAGGAGTTAGGGATTGGGTTAAGGAGACTGACAGGTGGGACAGGCTGCATCTTGTGAATGCATGCTCTATAGCATTACATGTTTAACAAGGAAAGCTAAATGTTTCATCATACATCATGCTTGTAGAGAAAATGACATTTAACTCCCACCCAGAAGCATATAACTTACTATCATAATGAACTAAAGTTCAGTGAAGTTCATTCTACTACTAAAGTGAGTCTGTACTAGGAATGGGAAAATGCCATTATGTGGTTAACTAACTTTTGTGAACAGCTACTGACCACAACTATTCTACCTTGGTTGGCTGGTTTCTAAGTAGGGCAATATTAAGCTTGGGAGGGAAATGTGTGGCATTGTTTAGGACACAAGGCAGAGGGTTGGGCCATTAGGGAGGTAAAGGAAATTCATGGGCAGCTTTATTATGGGACAATCATCTGGATGAACAGGACAATAGGGAGTCAAGTTGCCCCTCAGAGGCTCTGAATCATGTCTGCCTATTGAGATCATAAATCAGGCCAGTCATGGATGGGCAGTGAATCATGAGTTATAGAGAGAGATCTTTCCATGCTCAAACTCACTCTCTGTGGTCCATGCAGATCTCCTGGTTCCTGAGAGGGCAAAGTCTCCACTTAAACTGGCATGCTCCTCCTCCAGTAGGGAAGCCCCTGCCCCACTGGTCACTTCTGTCATGTCTTCATGGTCTGGGCTTATGGAGTCTGTGGAACTGAAGTTGAGTGTTATATCCCAATAGACCTGCCATCTGCCTAATCTCCATGGTACTTCATATCCAACTTCCTCAGGTATAAATTTTTGGATTTCCCAAAACATAAGAAAATAAAAATATATTTTATGTCATGTGGCAGTTTGATATTATTTATGAATTCCAAAAAAAGATATAAATTATGTTTATAAACTGGTCTGTTCCTCTGGACATAACATTTGATTGTATTAGGTTCAGCTTAGATTTCTTCAATTAAATTATGTTAAGATTAGGGCTTTAATTCAGCCATGTCATTAGAGTGCAACTCAGTGTTGAATCCCATCCCCCTTGGTGGACTGATAAAAGAGACTCTCACACAGAAAAGATACACAGAAGATTCTGCAGCCTGGGAAGAGAGATGAGCTTGATAGTTTTCAACTAACCTTGTGAAGAGAACAGAGCAGCTGAGCCCAGAAAGAAATGAGCCCTGGGAGGAGAGATGAGACTTATGCCAGCCTACAGCTGAGATAGGAAGAAGCTGGGACCACAGAGCCTTATGAGGAAGAAGGAATGCTGAACCCTTGCAGACACAAATGACTTTGGGTGAGAAAGTACCTTTTATGGAACCTTGAGTGGGACTCTTTAAGGCTTTGTGACTGTAAGCTTCTACCCCAAATAAATACACTTTATAAAACCCAAGAGATTTCTGGTTTTTTGCATCAGCACCCCTTTTGGCTGACTAATACATGTAGATACAGAAAAAGTTCCTTATACAACTTCTTTCCCAATGGGATGAAGAGTTAATCTCACCACATTTCTGTTCTTCTCACAAAGTGATGGCTCTTTATGAAACTTTGACCCTCTTCTGCCATGATTATCATCCTTTTGAATAGGATCCCTGGTTATTCAAGATATGCCGTTTATACTGAATTTAGATTAGGGCCCTTGACTGACTGCTTTTGCAGACTCTGTAAAGGTCTAGCTCAATTGACAAAAGAAAGTCAATATTTCTCCAAAGTTACAAGAAATAGATGACTCTGAGAAACTACTTCTAATCTTGTGGCAACCATAGCAGAAAACCTACATTAAAGTATGTTTTTCTCTTCAAAATTCAACTGCCACACTTGGCATGAGAGAAGGCATTTACCAATAACCAATTAAGATTGAAAATTTCATTTCTCTACCATCAGATTACAAACTTCACAGGAGGAGGTATAGAATGTTATAATTACTGCTTTAGCCTCAGCACCCCACTTTTTCATTGGTTTCTAATAAATTTGATATAAATATGTTTGAACTGACGATGAACAAAATAAATTATTTATTCTTTAAATACAAACCAGGTTTCCATCACTGCTCATTTATTATTGTCTCACCTAAATTTACTGAGATGGATTTCCTTGGAAATTTGATTCTTCATGTATTGCTTAGCATTTAAGATCACATATTTTTTGCATCAATGTCCAAATAAATACTATTATAAAATTAAAACTCCTTAATCCATCACCTAAGGCCACTCTGCTACATATTTCTCCCACCGTAGTATTTCTCTGAGGGTTAAACTGAGGTCAAAAATGGAAACAAACCAGAAAACCTGCTGTGATAGTGCTGTCTACCAGCAGATCTCATGTTGGTGAATGCTGGGCAAACTCTGTTGGAAGCAATGCACCTTCCAGGATTAGTGAGGAAGGGTATGTGAGGGATGTTTCCTTCCCAGGCAGGCATTTATGGTGATCAAACCTCATGTGATTGGCACTCTAATCAAATAAAGTGGATCCAATCACTCTTGGTCATTTTGTCATTTCCAATCATTTACAAAATTTCAGTAGCAACCTCTGTGTATTTCAGCAATATATATTTTATGCAAGTTCCCAAAATATGTACATATGTCAATACACTGTCTGTATCTTTCTGCACCTTGCCTTTTGACTAAAACAATTCCTTGAAAGAAATCATTTGGACACATATACTGTAGCCTACTTCATTCGGTTTCACTGCTGTTTACCATTTATTTGTATTATATGTGGATTTCTTTTTTAATCCCTTCTCCTTTTGGTTGGCATTTGTGTTTTTTCCAACATTTCCCTTTCATTAGTTAGTGTTGTGGGTATTTTGGGGGACATACACTTCTTGATATGAAGAGGATGTGAAGAATGGAAGTGCTAGATCATTGCTTTTGGTATATTTTCAAATGTCAACCAAGGGACCATCATGCCCTCTAGTAATTAGACAAAAAGCACCCCCACGGACAAACTGGAAGAGAGTCTCCATTTTTACATATTGTGGCCTCACTGGGTAGAGTTTGATTTAAGGAATTTTATATATGTGAAAGAATTTTGGTTATTTGCATTTCATTTATTGCTTATGATGCAGTTTATAAAATTATTTACCAAATGTTGTTACTAATCTGTAAACTGTCTGGTTATATTACTTTTGTCTATATTTATTGTTCATTTTATTTTTGATTTTGGATTGGTAGAGCTTTTCTTTTCTTACTCTTCTGGATACTATTACTTTCTTTTTCTTTTTATTATTTTCTTTTTCTTTTCTTTTGGATACTATTACTTTCTATGTGATACCATGGTCAATATATTTTCCCATTCTGTAGCTGGTCTTAACATCTATTGTCAGATAGACTTTACTGATTTTTAATGTTGGGAGTTTGTCATTAATTTATAAAATCTAAGCTAGTGTGAGTCTGGTAGAAGTGCTCTGTGATCATCTCATTTATCTATGTAGCAACTATTCCCTGAGCACTCAACCATTGCCAGGTGCTGGGTTAAACTCTGAGTCCAGTGCTGAAAATGATCTACTTTATTTCTGCTTTCAATGAATTCAGAGTCTAGAGGTAGAAATGGAAGAAATTAGTAAACAAACTCATGTGAAATAGGAGAGCAAATGTCATAGTGAAAATCAAGCAGGGTGCTGCAAGAGAGGAGCTGGGAGCCACAAGGTGGGTGGGCCTGAAAGGAGTCACTGAGGTGAAATTTATGCTGCAACCAGAATGAGTAACAGGAGGCAGCCCTGAACAAGTCTGTGAACGTGTGCCAGAAGAAGCCACATGTTTGCAGAGTCTGAGTCTGAAGTGAGTTTGGCCTGAGAGGAGGTTAGAAAGGAGGCCAGTGGAGATCGAGGGAGCTTGGGAGAAGAGGTGGGGAGGGACAGATCTTGGGACCTGGTAGATTATACTAGTTATTAATATGTGACAACACTGCCTCCAAAATTTAGTGGCTTACAATAACATACGTCTGTTATTGCACAGTTTCTCTAAACAAAGAATTCAGTAAAGATTAAGCTATGTGGTTTTGTTTCAATAACTCTCCCAAGATGGAGGAGTAGTTCCAAATGAGGTTTGAATTGGGAAAGATCTGCTTCTGAACCCACTCATGTGTTATTGGCAGCATTCAGTTTAAACTGAGGGTTTGGGATCCTTTCTGTCTCTTATCTGGGCCCTCCCTCAGCTTCTTGTAATATGGGCCTCTACACATTATAGCTTATTTCCGCAGAGTGAGATATAAGAGAAAGGTAGAGAATTAGAAGTAGACATAGAGATACAAAGATAGAGTAAAAGAGAGAACTAGCAAAATAGAAATCACAGGTATATTGTTTATCAATCTTTGAAATGATATATCATCATTTTGGTGATATTCTAGTGATAAGAAGAGTCACTATGTCGACTTCAAACCTAAGAGGAAGAGATTAGACAAGAACTTGTATCCCAGGAGGCAGAGATCATTAGGAGATATTTGGAGGCTTTTGACAACATAAACTAAAAGGAAGCACTTAATCTGATCCTAAATATAATGGGTAACCATTGATGGATTTTGATTCAGATGGTGATAACTGATTTTCATTGAATTTCAAAGCCATTATGTTGGGGACTGGGAAATGAAACCAAGAAAATAAGTTACTTTCCCATTAGCATACCATCAAGAACCAGCCCTGTTTTGAGTTTAACTCCCTGCTGTTTCCTATTCCTTCATGTAATACTTCCATCTCTAAAGCTCATGAATTAGTGATCTGTCACATTATCTCATGAGTTCTATAGACATTATTCCATATACATCTGCTTAGGACCCAAGGATGTGGAAACTATAATGATGATTATGGTTCAGGTGAGGAGACTTGGAAGGCACAAGAAGCACAATAACTTGTCCAGGTTCATGGATATGGCAGAAAAAGGAGACAGGTGTGAAGTCAACCCTACCTCCTCAATATTGGGATCCTGAATTTCCCAGGCCATTCCCAGGCAATGCAAGGAGGACAGTGTTTATGTAACTGTAGATTTAAATTGATGACATGAGAGACAAGGCTGAAGAGTCTTCAGGTTTAGAAGAGGTTTGATTCAAGGGAGTGGGACATGGAATGGGACCACAAGAAGTGAGCTCACTTCCTTAGAGATATAATCCAACAGAACTTGAAACCCTGGTAACAGGCATCCACATTCTACACATAGCCCCCAACCCAGCTCACTTGAGCAGACATGCTTGGGAGAAACAGATGTTTTATTGTTTCCCACATTCCAAGGCTTTTACCTCAGGAAAACTGAAAGTGAAAGCCTTTTATAAAACTGCAGGAATTGGTTCAACTCTCACAACAGAAGTCTCTTGCCATTTACCCAAAGACACCCAAAGGTAAAATAGGGTTCACAAGGCAGTGAAATGAAGGCTGGGAAATATTCTGATCCTTCCTGGGAAGCCCTAAAGCACCTCCCACTCTCAGAGTGACAGAATTGGGGAGGGCTGAACTGTTGGAAGGGGCATGATGGGTGGACAGACCCTGGGCAGGAGCTGGTTTACTAGGAGGTTGGAAGCCTGGTTGGTCATCATGTTCACAGTCTGCTCATAGCTGGCAGGGTGGGAAGGAGTGTACTGGGGTGGTGATCACCTGCCCAGATGTTAATCTGTAGACTTGGGACCATCATCTCATTGCTTTTCCTCATGAGTTAGAGTTCTGTGCAGACAGTGTTCTGTTTCAAATCTGGGGAGAAGAACTTTATATAGAGTCACCCTGTGGTGACAGTCAATCAGGGCCTTGATGACCAATGGATAAGGGTAGTGGATTGTTCTTTACTGAACAGTGGAGAATGTGGAGTGTGAAGCTCTGACTGAGGAATGGCAAAGATGAACCTTTTGCCCCACACATCTGATGGTTCCCAATAGAAGGCTGATCCTAAGGGTTTCTGGCTATAAGGATAAAAGTGTCATAAGGATTTAGTTGTTACCCAGGGCATCCTGGGTAGGAAAGGAAGGCTGGAATTTCAGACGCAGCCTTTGGGAGAATCCATCCCCACTATCACCACTTCTATGTCATTCTTACCTCATCTGTGCCTGCCCCATCCCACAATCAATGGTCAAGACAAAGAGGTGTGGTGAGAAACAGGCTCAGAAATGTTTCTGGGACCTCAGTGATGGTTGCTCAGCTGCATGTGCATGTAGACTAGGCTGTATTAGCCTGTCAGGATAATAGTGTTGGTGGGAAGAATTCACCTGTCACCTGCAGAGAATAAGGCAGCACATTGCACTCAAGTTACAGATTCAGGTGCAATGAGGACCCAGGGAGGTCTGGGGCATGAAAATGGATTCTGACTTTTCCCCTCATCCTCCAGATACTTATGTAGTATCTACCACATGCCAGTGAAGTGCATAGCTGAGACAGGCCATCAGAACTCTTTGAATTTAAGTTTGAAAGGGCTTTCACAGGGCATAGCTACATGCTCTAAAATATGGGTGTCTGTAAAAATCACATTAACAAGGACTACTTCCTGACCTAGGTCAGTGGCTTTTTCTTTCTAGCTTTGAAGGAAGAGAGAAGGTGTTCTATATCTGGTGCAGAAGTTTCTATGAGCACCAGTTAAGAATTCATAGCTTTCAATACAAACTCTGGAATTGCATCAGCAGTAAGTAGGGGAGGTGGGAATGTGAAAATATGAAAACTTACAATGTGCAAAGAAAAAGGCCAGAGGAAGATTTTTAGCAAATGGCCTAAAGAAGATAAGACTGTGCATCTTCAATCCCCCTCTAGTGGTCCCATGGTCCATCCTTTCTCTTAGATGTGAATCCTTCTGGGATCCTGGTCTCTGATCTCAGAATTCCTTTCCCTGTTACATTATTTCAGGGGGAACATTTGTGATGCAGCTTCCAAAGCAACAAATAGACTCATTTCATAAGCTTTACTCCTCCCCGTGGACTGGGATTTCTAGCATCCCTGCAATTCCTTGCATAATTTGTTTTAACCCAGAAATCTCCCAGAAGGCTGCCAGCCTCTCTGCCAGGTCATTGGAGGCCACCCCCCTCTAACTGGACCCTGATGATTCATGGTGAGTTCTGTTGTCTAGATCAGTGTCCTTATTCCTTACCATGGAAGGAAAACTCACACTTTTCCTCACTGGCCAAGATGCTGCTGCAGCCATTTGGTTCTCAGGTCTGCTTTCTAGGGAGTTCACCAGTTTACACACTCAGTCATTTTGCTACTGACATATCCTAAAAGAGATACCAGGCCCCAAGCTCTTAGAGCTCACAGACCCTTGGATGGTGGTGATCTTTGTCCTAAGTCTTGCACTGTGGTTAAGCCCAGAGGATCCTGGGCAAAGGCATGGATTAATCTACAAGGCTTTACAAGTGTACACTCCCATCTACTTATTGAGTGCACACAGATATCAGTGAAGAGAGCTGAAAACAGGAGGTCCTTTCTGTCTGTCCACTTTTGACTCTTGGCCTCTGGGTTACCCTGTCATATGGGCTGCACAATCAAATTTGCACTAAATCAACCTGAACATTGACTGGAAGCTCCCTAGGGGAGGTTGAGCTCCTTGTCAGCTTCTGTGCCCACCAAGGGCCTAACCAGCACGGCTGCTCCTCCAGGGATGCAGTGTTTCACAGTCATGCTGAGTGAATCCAAGGGTCCCCTCCCTAATTACTTGTGCTTTTCCATGGGGTCTTCTGCAGCTATCCAGAAATTCCCATTTACACATTTTAATGAGAAAGACCTTGGAACTCAATTTAAATAAAAAACATATCTAGTGTAGTCATGTTTTGGTTCATATCTGTGCATGCACAAGACAAAGTATTTAATTTACCCAAGCAATATTACTTTAAATATTATTACCAGGGCTTTGAGTTAGAAGGTTAGATGACCATTGAGAATGAGAGTGGGTTGAAGGCTGAAGGTTTTCTGCGAAGGATCTAATGACCACCTTGAAGTCCAGGTGAATCACAGGACTCCTTTGCTAGGAATGACATCAACGAGGACAGTGTTATCAGGCAGAAGAGAATCTGCTTCCCTGCAGCTTTGGTGTAAGACAGAATATTTTTTTCTTCTACCTAAGATTTCTTTTGTCAGTTCAAGTGCCATCCCTTTAGGAGGAGAGAAAGTTTGAGGTACACAAATTTATACTATAGAACATAAAAACCAGAAAAAGATTACTAAGAAATGAAATAGAGGCATAGTATAGTGCTCTGGGCCTGTGCCCACAAACCCCCTGGTCTTTCATGTATATACTTGGCTCTGGATGGGGTCACAGGGGGATGGAGCAAGGATAGCCTGACACTTGGAAGCCCCTGTGCTTCAGTGTTCCAGTTCCAGCCTGGGGTGGAGGAAAAGGGGTCAGATGGTGCCCTGGGTACTGCTGTCTCACCTGGCTGTACCATTCTACATTTCCACCAACAAGGAATATGTGTTCCTACTTCTCCACATCCTCTCCAACACATGTAGGTCTCTGTCTTTTTAATAGTGGCCATTCTAATAGGCGTGAAAAGATATCACATTATAGCTTTGATTTCCATTTCCCTAATCACTAGTGATGCTGAAGATTTTTTCATCTGTTTAGATGTCATTTGTATTTCTTCTTTGGACAAACATTTATTCAAGTCTTTTGCCCATTTTTTTAATCAGTTAATTTCTCTTTTTACTGTTGAGTTTTAGCATCTCTTTTGATATCATGGATATTAAACCCTTTTTGGATATGTGATTTCCAAATACTTTCTCCCATTGAGTCAGCTGCCTTTTCATCCTGTCACAAAGCCCTTTGAGATACAAGAGCATTTAATTTTAAGGTGGTCCTACTTATCATTTTTTCATTTATTGCTTGTGCTTTGCATGTAAGCTCCAAGAAACTACCACCTATCACAAGATCTACAAGATGTTTCCCTACAGTTTCTTCTAATAGTTTTATAGTCCTGGCTTTTATGTTTAGGTATTTCATCGATTGTGAGTTGATTCTTGTATAGGGAGTGAGATAGGGGTCCTTTTTCATACTTTTGATTATGGATATCTAGTGTTCCCAGTGCCATTTGTTGAAGAGACTGTTTTGTCTGTTAACACGGATTTGGTAGTTTTGTTGAAAACCAGTTGCCCACAGAGGTGAGGATTTATATCTGGACTCTCAATTCTATTCCACTGATCAATGTGTTTATCTTTTTGCCAATATCATGTTGTTTTGACAACTGTAGCTTTGTAATATGTTTCAAGGTCAGGCAGTGAAAGTCCTCCCATCTCATTCCTCATTTATAGAAAATTTATGGCTATTTGTGAGCACTTTCCCTTCCAAATAAATTTGATAATTGCCTTTTCTATTTCTGTAAAGTAGGCTGTTGGAATATTGATTGCTATTGCATTGAATCCACAAATCATTTTTGGTAGGATAGACATCTTCATAATATTTAGTGATCCAATCCATGAACACAGAATGTCTTTCCATTTGTTTAGGCCTTCTTTGATCTAATTTAGCATTGTTTTGTAGTTTTCTGAATTCAGGTACTGAAGTGGTTATATTGATTCCTAATATATTTGAGATTTTTAGTTATTATAAATGGAATTTTTTCCCTGATTTCCTCCTCAGATTGTTCAATACTAGTGTACAGAAACATTAGTAATTTTTGCATGTTGATATTGTATCCTGCCACTTTCCTGAACTTATTTATTATCTCAAAAAGCTTTGTCATAGACATTTCTGAATTTTTAAAATATAGGATCATGTCATCCACTAATAGTGAGTTTTTCTTCCTATTTTCCTACTTGGATGCTTTTAATTTTTTTCCTGTCTAATTGCTCTAGCTAAAACTTCTAGCCCAATGTTGAATAACAATGGTGACATTGGGCCTCCTTCTCTGATTCCCAATCTAAGAAGGAGAGGTCTAAACCTTTCCCCATTGAGTACAATGTTGACTGTGGGTTTCTCTTATCTGTCCTTTATCATGTTGAGGAATTTTCCTCTATTTCTATCATTCTAGTTGTTTTTTAATCAAGAAAGGATGCTGGATTTTGTCAAATGCCTTTTCTGCACCAATCAAGATCATCATGTGATTTTTTTCCCTTCAATTTGTTAATGTGGTGTATTACATTCATTGATTTTCTTATGTTGAACCACTTTTGCCAACCAGGAATAATTTCCACTTGTCATGGTATATAAATCTTGTGATATGCTGTTGGATTCTATTTGCAAGTATTTTGTTGAAAAATTTTGCATCTATGTGCATTAGAGAGATTGGTGTAATTTTCCTTTCTTGTAGCATCTTTATCTGGTTTTGGTATTAGGGTGATGTTAGCTTCACAAAACGTGCAATTTCCCCTCCTCTTCAATTTTTCAGAAGAGTTTAAGCCCGATTGGTGTTAATTCTTGTTATAATTCACCTCTGAAGCCATTTGGTACTGGATATTTCTTTGTTGGGAGACTTTTGATGATTGATTCAATCTCTTTAAATGTGATGGATTTGTTAAGTTCTTGTATATCTTGTAGCATTTGTGTAGGTTGTGCTCTTCTAGGAATATATCAATTTCATCCAGGTTGTCTAGCTTTTTGGTATATGGTTTCTCGTATATCCTCTTATAATCCTTTTTATTCCTGTGCAGTCAGTCATAACTTTCACCATTTCATTTATTTTATTGAGTTGCATCCCCTATCTATTTTTCTTTGTTAGTCTTGCTAAGCATTTATCAATTTTATTGTTCTCCTCAAAGAACCAGCTTTAGGTTTCGCTCATTTTCTCTATCATTTTTTATTCAAAGTTTCATTTATTTCTGCTCAATTTTGTATTACTTCTTTCCTTCTGCTTGCTTTGGGAATTGTTGCTGTTTTTTTCTAATTACTCCAGTTGTTCTGTCAGATCTTTGATTTTAGCTCTTTCATATATTTTTTTATTATATAGGGGTTTATACACATCCTGGGGCTTTGCCACCAAGCATAGACCGCATTTCACATCATAGACCACCCTCTCTCCCACACAGTTCTGCGTGGTATATGCTGATATAAAATGGCCTACATCTGTTGCCACAATGCCACTCATGACTACCCCCAAGTCCCAAAAAAGCCCCTGTATTTCGACTGCCTCTCCCCTCCCTTGTGGGAGGTGTGGGAGGTGGGGAACATGGGAATCCTTGTAATTTCTGAGTAATAATTAGGTAATCTAAGCACCTTTAAAAAATATATATATATAAAATAACATTTATGTAATAAAATACACATATATGCATATATATTTATATATCATGTTACAAATATTGGTATGTATTGTGAAAAATCTTGATTTTTATGAACGATAAAAAAAAACAGATGGTAAAAGGATTCTGAAGGATAATAAAAATATCAATAAAACAAACAAACAAAAAAATATATATAGGGGTTTAGAGATGTAAACTTAGGACTGCCTTCACTGTATCCTGTAAGGTTTTCTAAGTTGTGTTCTCATTTTTATACATTACAATATATTTACCAATTTCACTTGCAATTTCTTCTCTGACCCATGGATTGTTTAGGATTGTGGTTATAGCTTTCACACACTTGTGAATTTCCTACTTTCCTTAAGAAAGGCCCATGAGCACTTGAAAAGAATGTATAAACCACTGATATGGTATGCAATGTTTTGTATATATATTTTATGTATAGTTCATTTATCATATTGTTCATGATCTGTTTCTTTGCTGATCTTTTGTCTAGTTGCTCTATCTAATAATGTGAGTTGTGTGTTGAAACTTCCAATTATTACTGTAGAGCTGTCTATTTCTCCCTTCAATTTTTTTTATTTTGTCTTTTATTACTCCTTTTAACATATTATAATTCTTATTGTTTGTATTATTTATCCAATTTTTCCAACACTTAATTCTTCAGTAGCTCCAAGTAACATAATCTTTACCACATTTATCATACAAAGAGAACTGTCAGAATAAGACACAGGTAGCTTATTCCAGCTAGTTTGTTTACTATTAGGAAGTACTGTGAGTTGCCAACTCTGCATCTCTAAGGATGTTTGTCATCTGTCAAAGCAATACATTTGAATTTTCTGAGAAGAGTGGGTATGCATCAAATATTACAGGTGAAGAACTCAGGTTTGTTTGTTTCCACTCACCTGTTTCCCTTCAACATTGCCTCATGTAATTTGGGGGACATTGGTTAAGTGCATAATTATTTATGACTGTTATTTCTTCCTGGTAGATTGTCCCTTTTATTATATATAATGACCTTTTAAAACTCTTATACATTTTTTCCATTTAAAGTCTGTTTTGTCCAATATTAGTATATATACTCCAGCTCTTTTGGTTACAGTTTGTATGGAATATCTTTTGCCAATTTTCACTTTCAGCCAATTTGTGTTCTTGGATCTAAGGTGAGTCTCTTCTAGACAGCTTGAGGCTGGTTCATGTGTGTTTTTTAAAAATCCATTCAATCAGTCTATATCTTTTTATGGTAGTGTTTAATCCATTCACATTCAATGATATAACTGTTACTGTATTATTTACTTGTAATATTTTATTCTTTGTTTTTCATATGTCATATCTTATTTTTTCTGTGTTTTTACTTTTTTGGCCATCCTTTTTGTTAGTCTTCCCTTCTACACTGTCCTCCAACTCTCTCTCCTGACTTTCTTTGAGGCTACAAGTCTCCCTTCAATGTTTCCTGCAAACTCAGATATTTTTAAAATGAAGTCTCTCAGTTTTTGTTTATGATAGCTGGAAAATGTGCTTACTAAAAATTTCTTCACTTAAGAAGGTCTGAAAATTCTAATACACTACTTGAGCTGGTTTTCTATTATTCTAATTTTAGAAGTTTATTCCTTGTACTTAGTTCCCTGAAGGATACTAACCAAAGCTTTTCAGTTTTGCTTTCAAGAATAAGATAATGTCTCAAAGCAAAACCAGACAGAATAGTGTCAGGAGCAACTTATGACCCAGTAAATCTCTAACTTTCCTCAGAAAGAAAAAATTTTGGTATCCTTGATCAGTTGGCTGAGAAAGGGGTCATGAAGACCTTGCTATGCTGTGGTTAGTTAGCTGCTGAAACCAAGGACACATTTGATGTGCTTGAGATAATGCAAGACTGAGAAATTGCACCTACCCTCCTCACAATACTCCTGGCATCACTTGTTTTTCTCTCCCCCTACACCTGTCCTTTGCCTATAAAAACTCTAGCTCCCATTCTTGCTTTGAACTGATTTGGGGAGGATTCCATCAGTTCCTTGTTTGTGCACTTGCAATAAATCATCTTCTCACTGAGAGAAGTTTTCCTCCTTTGTGGTGCTAGATCATTTGGGCCCTTCTTTTGGAGATAGCCATGCTTATGGTAACATTTATTTGTGAATATTTTAAACTTATCTTCAAATTTTGAACAATATTGCTGCATAGAGAATTATCAGCTGGCAGTTTTTCTCTTTCTGTATCCTAATCATATCACAACACTGTCTTTTTGCCTATGTGGTTTCTGATGAGAAATACACACTAAGTCTTACAGGGCATCCCTTGTGTGTGATAGTTTACTTTTGCTTTTCTGTTCTCAGAATTTTCTCTCTAGCTTTGGGGTTTAACATTTTGAGTAGTGTGTGTCTCAGAGTAGGTCAATTCAGGTTTAATCTGATTGGGCTATTCTGTGATTTTTTGATGTGTAAATTCTTTCTTTAATGAGAGTTGGGAAATTTTCAGCCATTATTTCTTCAAATCCCCTTTCTTCCCCTTTTTCTTTCTCTTTTCCTTCTGGAACTCCTATGCCATGTATGTTGGTATGCTTCATGCTGTTTTTCAACTCCTTGATTCTTAGCTCAACTTTTTCCATTCTCTTCTCTCTCTTCAATTTCAGCCATAATGTCTTCTGCATCAAATATTCTTTTGTATCACTTTGAGTCTTCTGTTGTGTGTCTCTAAGTAGTTTTTCAATCTCACCTATCATGTCTTTCATTCCCAAAGCTCTGTTATTTTTTCTATGCTGGTTTTCAAATTCTTGTGCTTGCTCACTTTCTTCTCGATGTCCTTTATCTCTTTAGCCATATTGTATTTCAATTCATTGATTTTATTTGGGAAATTTGTATGTGCCTTGTTGATTAGTTGTCTCAAATCCTGTATCTCATCTGGGACTGTGATATATTCCTTTGGTTGGGCCATTCCTTCCATCTTCTTAGTATGGCTTGTAATTTTTTGCTGATGTCTAGTCGTCTGATTATGATGGTGAATTTACTCTGATGTTCAATTTCTCTCTCTCTGCTTAGGGATTTAGTGATGAGAGGCTATGTGCTACTGCTGTTCTTTCATTCTTGGTTCAATGTAGTCTGGCTTTTTAGGATTATCCCTGTTTAACTGCCCAGTACTGTACCATGGACCCAGTAATGAGTTGTAGACCTACTTCCAAGGGCAATAGGAAGGGAGGCAGTTAAGGCCAGAGAAAGCCTCTCATTTAGTTATTTTTAATTTTCTCACATGCACTTCCTTGGCCTGTCAGCAGATGGCACTCATCAACAGTTCGCTCAGTACAAACCCTGGCTGGAATGTGTTCACTGCCACACTAATCAAAACAGTGTGACAGAGAATCTTGTCTCAAGGCTTTTCATAGCTTTGAAAATCACACTTTCTCAGAGGCTGTTTTCCAACATTTGCCAGCATCTTCCTCCCTTTTCTGAAGTGAGAATTTCACTAACCTCTGTGTATTCATTAACCAGTCCCAGGCAGTAAGAGAGGTGTTTGTGAGAGTTGGATTTCTTTCATTCCCTGCTGGTTCCCAGGACAAACAGTTGCACCACCCCACCTTGTATGAAAAAGCTTGTGGGACACAGACTAAATTTGTTGGCCAAAAGCTGAATCAGCCTTAGATTGCATCTTTCTCTCTCGCTTTTCCAAGGGAGGTGGAACTCTCTGTCCCTCTCTGTTCATAGGTACCAGCCAGAGGCAGGATATTTCAAAGCTGTCTGCTCCAAGTGTGGGGTGATAAGGACCAACATCTGTTGCTGCAGCTTTTACTCACAGAATTTTCCTACTGAGATTCTTTTCCATTGTCCCTCTCTCTTCTGGGTGGTGTCCAGCCTTCCCCTGGTGCCCTAAACACAAAAATTCTTTTCAGGCTCTTTCTGTCTGTCCTCTGGCTATTTTTCTTGGAGAGAAGTAATCCCTGTGTCTCTCTAATCTTCCATCTTCCTGGAATTTCTGGAAGTGTTGATTTTTTATGTTGTCCAACTTATCTTTCTTTTTTAGTTTAATGGTGGTTTTTTTTTTTTTTAATCTAAAATGTTGTTGAAGTCAAGGTCTCCTAGATTTTCATCTATGTTATAATCTGAATGTTGATAGTTTTGCATTTTAAATTCGTTACAAAATCCATAGTGAATAAATTTTTTTGTGTGTGAAAAAACCGTTTCTAGACTGATTTTCCCAACACTTATGTCCAATTGTTCTAGCACAATTCATTGAAAATACTATCTTTTCACCAATGAATTGACTTTGCTCATTGTCGGCATTCAGTGAACTACTTTTGTGACGGCATAATTTGGGCTCTCTATTCTATACTATTGGTATGTTTTCGTCACCATAATATTACTCTGTTATAATAACTGTAGATTTAGAGCAAGTCTTGAGGCCAAGTTGTGTCAGGCCTCTGAGTTTCTTCTTCAATATTGTGTTGGAAATTTGTATATTTTATAATTCCATATAATCTTCAGAATCAGTTTGTCAACATTCACAAAATAACTTCTGGGAATTTTATATTGCAACACCATTGAATCTATAGATCAAGTGAGAAAGAAGTGACATATTAATTATATTAATTCTTCCAAATCATGCATGGAATATATCTCCCTTTATTTAGATTTTCTCTGATCTCTTTCCTCAAAGTTTTGTAGTTTCCCTCACAATATACCTTGTACATGTTTTTTAAGGCCTGTATCTATTTTTTTGGTGCTGATATAAATGGTGTTAAGTTTTTAATTTCAAATTCTAATTGTTCATTTCTGGTATATAGGAAATCAACTGACTTTTGCTTATTAGCTTTGTATCCTGCAACATTGCTGTAATCGCTTATTAATTTCCGGAGGTTTTTTGTCAAATCTTTAGGGTTTTCTACATTGACAATTATATCACCTGTGAATAAAGACAATTTTATTTCTCCCAACCAATATTGGTTGCTTCATTTTCTTTCCTTATTATATTGGTAGGATTTCCATACAATATTGAATAGGAATGGTGAGAGGGGCCACTCTTTTATTGTTCTTGACCTCAGGGTGAAAACATCTAATTTCTCCCCAATGTGTATGAGCTTATTTGTAGGTTACCTGTAGATGTCAGTTATAAAGTTAAGGAATTTCCCCTCTATTCCTAGTGTGCTGATTGTGTTCAATACTATTCAATTGTTTCAAATTCTGATTCTGCTTCTATAGATGATCACATGATTTTTCTTCTTTAGCTTATTGATGCATTAGATTGCATTAATTGATTTTTGAATATTGAGTCAGTTTTCATTATCTGGGAATAAATGCCATTAGTTGTGGTTTATAATTATATTTAGGTATTGTTGGATTAGATTTGTAAATATATTGTTGAGGGTTTTTCCATCCATGCTTCTGGAAAACATAATCTGTAATTTTCCTGATTAGTAATATCTGCATTTTTAACTGGTGTAGTTCTCAGCTCAGAATGAGTTAAGAAGATTTCAACGTGGTTTTTTTTTTCCTGCAAGAAATTGTAAGAATTGGTATTATTGCTTCCTTAATTGTTTGGTAGAATTCACTAGGGAAATCATGTGGACATGGTGCTTTCTGTTTTGGAAGGGTATTAATTGTTTGTTTAGTTTCTTTAATAAACATAAACCTATTCAGACTGTCTCCTTCTCTTTTTATGAGTAAGATGGTTAAGTTCATGTATCAATTTGGCTAGGTTATGGTGCCCAGTTGTTTGGTCAACCAAGCTCTGACCTGACATTGACTGTGAGGGTATTTCAAAGATGGATTTGCATTTATATTCAGGTGATCACATCTGTGGCTGGTTACATCTACAAAGGACAGTGACTTAGCAATGAGGGAATTCTTCCCTTTCAATAATTTGGTTGTCTTAAAATGAGAACTTAATATTTAAGATGCCAGAAAGGAGAATTTCTGTCTCTACTTCAGCCAGCCATCTTCTCCTTGGGAATTCAACTTCATTTTTATCAGAGCTTCCAACTTGTGGCTTACCAAATGGAATTCATACTTGCAAATTCCCAGTCACTTGAGACAATTCCTATAATAAATCTCATTATAAATATATATATATATGTATGTGTATATATAGAATGTATATACACACACTCATATTTATGTACTGTCAGTTCCATTTCTCTGGAAATCCCTGACTAATACAGATTTTGATACCAAGAATAGTATTTGAGAAACAGAATATTAGGGATGAGATTTCTGTGTTGGTTCTGTAATTTTTGGAATCGATTCTCTCATCTGATTAGGTTTAAAGTCACTAATGTCTATTTCCAATGATCAAGAGGGCATCGATAGTACTTGGTGTGAATTGGCAATAGAGATACCAAAGTAAATCCCACTCAAATGCTTATAAGAGGCAAAGCTCTGGTTGACAGTCTATTTGATACATCAGCAGATTTTTGTGAAGTTAAAAAGTATAATGTTGATCGAGCCGCCTCAGGCCAGTGGCACTGACCAGGGAAGGGAGAGCTCCTCCAGGAGGCTGGTGGAGGCAGCAGCTGGTTTCGAGCCTCCCAGACCTGCGCTGCTCTGCGGAGCGAGAGCTGGAGACATGCGGAGGCAGATGATGGAAGTATGAGGCGGCAGTGGCGGGGCTGCGGAATATGAAGTTGTGCGTGGCGGCGCCAAGAGTGAGAAGCGAGGTGCTGGGGTGGTGTGAGAAAGCAGCACCTATCACTTGGCTTCAAGTCCCCTGTCCCCGACGCAGGAGTAGCCGCCTGCCTGACCGCGGGCAGGTACCCATCGACCCTTCAGCTCCCTCCTCCATCGCAGCTGGGTCCTGCTGGGCTCTGGGGGCCGGGTGTTTGTGGAGGCCTGGGGCTGGGCTCTCGAATTCATTCATTCATTCTAATCTGCTGTGCTCACATGAGAGGGCAGGAGCCGGGCTCTATTGTGCTTGGCGGCGTGGGGCGAAAAGGGGTGAGGGAGGTGGGATCAGGACCCCTACCCCTGCTCCCCCACATTCGCTGCTCCCCCAGCCTGCTGCCAGCCTGGAAATGGCTCCGTTTATTCTCCTCTGGAGAATGAATTGACCCTGTCCAGCCTTCTTTTCCTCCTCCCCACCTTCTCTCTGCTCCTAGTCTTAAGAGGCGAGCTTCTAGATTTGCACTTTGGGGAGATATTTTCTCTTTATATGTTTTCTAATGTGAGCGCAGCAAAGCATGTGGCATTGCTGTTTTGGGGAAATTTTATTTTCACATAGAGATCTTTAAAGTGCACATCATGTTGGGTTCATGCTCCACCCCCAGGGACCTGGTGTGGAGAAATTTGAGCCCACTGCCTTAGCAGCTTTGAAAAGGCTGCCTTACTTGGCGCTTCCAGAGTGTCGAAGAGGACATGAGCAAAAGGACCAGTGAACTCATTTTTTATTGAACTCCGTGGAGCTGGATTCTGCGTTTGCCTACATGTATTCCGTTTGTGGAATAGAATTGACCGCAATCTCCTCTGCGAAGCATTTTAACTCTAATAAGTAAATGCCACCTCAGTTTGTTTGAACGTTTTGTTTATTTGCTGGATAGAAGTCATTTTACCTAAGAAAACTAATTGAATTTTTAACACCACTGAATTACCTCCAGAAAAATGGGGGAACAACCCATCTTTAGCACTCTAGGTCATGTCTTCCAAGTAGACTCAAACACAAAGAAGAGCTGGGTAAACACCAGCAAGCATGCAGTTCCTGGATCATTTCTATGGTAGCACAAATAATGTGTATAGGATAACCAGTTTAGATGATTCAAAGGCAATAATAAATGGCACCATCATCCATGTAACATTTTCTAAAACATGTCAGAAGTTTGGCCAATAGGCAGACCACTGGGCCAACACTGTTTACGAACTGGGATTCTCCTTTGAGCATCATATCTTAAAATTTGCAGAAAAGTTTTAAGAATTTAAAGAAGCTGCAGGATTAACAAAGGAAAAATCACACACAAAAAATGATGGACCTTACCATTACACTTTCACAGGAATCAGCAGGAGGGGATCTTCAGGTTCCTTTAATGCCAGAAAGTATCAAGGGGACAAATGATGAAAGAATGCCTGACCTGACACAGAACTCAGAGCCAAGGGCTGAACCAACTCAGAATGCACTGCCATTTTCACATAGTTCAGCAACCAGTAAACATTGGGAGGCTGAACAGGCTACCTTAAAGGAATTAATGCCAAACTCTTGGCAGCCCTGGTGGAGTCCACTGCAAATGTGAAAAAATTGGAAACAGCAACTTGCTGTCTATCAAGGGAAAGGAGAACATCTGCACAAGCTGGTGACTGAGCTTGAATGTGTTAGTTGTGAAGTAAATGCTGTGCATAACCATAGGGCAATATTAAATTGGACAATAGGAGAATGGGAAGAGACCCTGAAATTGAAGGAAGAGGAAATACAAAGATTAAAACAAGAAATTGATAATGCCAGAGAATTACGAGAACAAAGGGACTCTTTGACTCAGAAACTACAGGTAGTAGAAATTCAGAGCAAACACCTGGAGGGAAAACTGTCTCACTTAGAGCATCTTCTGGAGAAAATCAGAATGAAAAAGAAGCTTTCCTCAATAACCTGAAGACACTTTTAGAAATTCTTGATGGAAAAATATTTGAACTAACAGAATTACTAGATAACTTGGCCAAGCTACTAGAATGCAGCAAATGAAATTTCAGTGCCAATTGATTCTAAGATACACTGACTTCATAGGAACTGTTTGAGCTCTGCATCAAGATTGCACAAAAAATTGAATATTTCTTCTCCAGAAGAAGGGTCTTTTGAAAATTGAAATTATATATTTCAGTATAAAATTTAGAATTAGTTTGCTCCTAATTGGGGGAAAAGAGATGAAAAACTTGATCTACAAATTACCTCCTTGAATATTATGGACCATAGTTAACTAGAAAGTTATAAATAAACATTTAATGCAATCTTTTTTTTTCTTATAGTAGCCAGTGGAAGAATTAATGTCTGGGTCACATCCCCTTTTTGTGTTCAACATAGTGAAGTTTATCTGCCTTTTAAATTAATTTATTTATGATATCTAAGAACTGTTTTGCACAAAAATTTAGTGATGACAGCCCTGTCTTTTGTTATAACATAATTTATCAGGATATTTTGCACTGCTGAGAAGTAGTGCCATTACCAATTAATTCTTTCCAGGTGTGAAAGAGAGCCACATCTTTAGTGGAAACACACTGAAGTGTGTGTATACAGTGCTTCCCTTTTTTAATACTGGATGATATTTCCCTCTGGTGACCACTGTGGTGCCCTCTGGTGTTCTCTAATCTTGTCCACTGTATAGTTTACTTTTCCATATCGATTATATGTATTTATGAGAAGATATTGTCTCCCACTTTATTATACATTTTAAAGCCAACTAATGAAGGTTGCTGAGTCCCTCAGAAACTTTTCTTTTTAGCTTTCTATTAAATTTGACACACACTACTGAAATACAGTAGTACATCATTGGCATCTGCTCTAGAAATGTTAAATATATTTACAGAATATGCAGTTACATTTGTTTCTATATTTTGCAAGAAATCTTTTCTGAATGATAGATTCATTTCAGTTTAACAATAATAACCATTATTATTCTTGGGGAACTGTTTATTATAGATCATTTTAAGGTGTGTAGATATTTTGAAAGGACTCCATTTACATCACATAGCCAATCAGAGGACTGGTTCTAAATTGTGGTCCTGGCAAATGGAAATGCAGATGTCTACTCTTTCTGGGTCTTCACATCAACCACATCCACATTCAATCCTCAGAAGGCAATATTCTGAACTGTCAACTTGGCATTTTAACCAGAATTAAGTTCAATGGACTCTTAGTGAATAGGTTTTAATGTTGCTTGATGTAATTTTAAGACTTTCAGCAAACATGCATTTCTTTTAAGAAACCATTTTAAAAGTAAGCTGAGTGCTGTCTAGTCCACTTTTGGAATATGAATTGCATCAGAGTACATTTATTCTTCCTGTACAATGCCTGTGATGTTGAGGAGGACTCTTTTTTAAAAGTGTATGCTTGTGCTCACTTCAAAAGCACATATATTAAAATTGGAACAATACAGAGAAGATTAGCATGGCCCCTGCACAAGGATGACATGCAAATTCGTGAAGCGTTCCATATATTAAAAAAAAAAAAAAGTGTGTGCTTGACATTTGACTGGCTCCTGACTATGATGTTTTGGATGTTGCCAACAAAATTGGGATCATCTAAACTGAGTCCAGCTGGTTAATTCTAAATATGAATTTTTGACCGTATGTAAAAAATAAATAAATATATATATATATTTTTTAAAGTGTATGTTTGAATATCTGCCTCTATGGAGTTTACAAACACACTGATTTTTTTTTGTTTGTTTGAACACAACATGGTTGAATTAACTACAAAATTATGTTCATTAATCAATTTGCAACCATTTTTATGCCCAAACAGCTATTCAACACTAGACAATTTTGTTTTACGTATATGTGTTTGTACATAAATGCATATTAATTTATATTAGAGTGAAAAATAAATGGATTGTTTCTAAAATGAGTTTTCAAGTGTCTTTGAAAATCTATTAGACAGTCATCTTGTATTATATGTGCTATAACATAACATTATGTAAGTTACTTCCATCTATTTTGGGATATTTTTCTTACCTATTTATTATAGGGATAATAATTTAGTTACATGTACAAGCTCAGAACTGAGATATTTCTCTGATAAATCAGGTAATAAATTTATTTAATTGATGAATCTTAAACTTTAAAGTAAACTATGATGTTGACTAGTTTTTCCTAAATATATTAGCTAAAGTTTTTAAAGGAAAGGATGAACTCAAGTCTTGAAAATCCCCACACAAGTTTTTCATGAATCACATGAAAGTTTCTAATTTGTGCCCTGAGAAAAAATCTTACTTCTTTTAGCCATAAAGTTGAGAGTTTAAAAAACAAGATGAAGACTCTTATGCAAGGAGCTGAGAAGTCAATTCAAATTGACTTCTCAGTCTTGCAGGGTGTCTGCTGTTAAAAGGAAGGCATTTATTAGGAAGGAATGGGACGCAGAAATTTGGAATGGGGGCATGTATCCTGATCTGGATGATGGTGATGCCCTTGAACCCTTAAATTCTATTGAGTCTTCTTTGCCATAAACTTGTGGTCTTACCTGAGGACAAGCAAAGCAACGTCTGTCTGGCAAAACTCTATTTTGCCAGATAAAAGTAATGGAGTCCTCTAAAGTATTTGACTTGCAAGACACTGCTAATTTCTTCCATGACCCACCCCCATCCCTCTTCAATTCCAAACATGTAACTAGATTGTAGCCCCAAGACGCCTATAAAGGTGAGGTACAAAGTGTGACCCATGAAGAGGTGCACTATGCTCCAAAACAACGAAATGATTTTTCTAAATTTCTTTTATACAGAAAGAAAATGGGAATATGTGTGGGAATAGGTATTAAAGATGTAGAGTAATGGTAGAAGGAACATAATGTTGAATCAGGCTGGACTTGATATGGGCTCATACCTCTAAATCATCAGGCAGAGAACAGAGTTATTGTACTAAGCAGGGTGATTGATCCGGATTACCAAGTGGACAGAGGACTGCTCCTACACAATGGAGATAAAGAAGAGTGTGCCTTGTGACAAGAGATCTCTTAGGGCATCTCTTAGTACTACCAGGCCCTTTCATTAAAGTCAATGGAAAACTACAAGAACCCCTACAGGCAGGTCTACTAATGACTTAGACCTTTCAGGAATGAAGATTTTGGTTGCCCTAACAAAGAACCATGTCTAGCTGAGGTGTTTGCTGAGTGTTTAAAGGGAATATGAAATGGGTAGTGGAAGAAGGTAATTATAAATACCAGCTATGATCATGCGACCATTTATAGAAATGAAGACAGTGTTTATGAATATTTCTTCCTTATTTTCTAAAAAATATTTCTATATACATACATCAAGCAATTATCTCTGTTTTCTTCCCTATCTTATCCATTTATTATATAACAAGTTGCATTAATTCATGTCATAGTATTTAAGTTACAGGGTATCAAGGATAAGAGTGAATATCACCCAAGGACTTGCATCTTTTTCTGGGGAAAAGGGTAGTGTTTTCAGTTGCTTGTAGGACAGTTTTATTATGTTGGGTGGAAGGAAGACTGTGCTATGGTCTTTATTTGGAGGTAAATGTGGTTTAAGGTGTGTATGGCTGCCAAGTTTACAAGGGGTACACTGTGATGCTTACTTTCACATGTCATTTTGTCTAGGTTATTGTGAGCAATTGTTTGGCCAAGTGAGATATGGCCAGATTGTTACTGTCAGGGTATTTCATAGATGGATTTGCATTTATAGTCTATTGATTACATCTATAGCTGGTGATGTCTACAGTAAATAAAGGAAATTGGTCTTAGCAATTCATATCTTATATTTCTATGCCTTCAAGTTCACTATTCATTTCTTTAGTGACTCATTTGCTTTAAGATTCAGGTTTTCGTTTCTAATATTGTATTTCTTAGCTTTAGAGATTCCAATTGTTTTCTTTATATCTTCTATTTTTCTTCTCATTATGTTCATGTGTCTTTTATAGATTTTAGCATGCTTTTAAATAGCCATTTGAAAGTTCTCTGCTAATTCTACCTTTTCTTCCATTGCTTGGTCTATTGATTGATTTTTCTCCTGGTATATGTCACATTTTCTTTGTTCTCATGCTCAGTAAATGGTATTGGATGCTGGGCATTGTAAAGGTTACATTTTGAATATCTTTATTTCTGTTGTCTTCTCATAATGAGTGTTGACAATTTTGGAGGAAGTTAAATTATTTGCAAAGCAACTTGACTTTTTCTGGACTTGTTGATAGGTTTTGAAGGTAGATCCAGAGTACCTTTCATTCTAGTCATAGTTAATTCCTAATACTAGGGAAGCGGGTGTGGCTCAATCAATAGACCTCCCGTTTACCATATGGGAGGCCCCGGGTTCGCTTCCCGGGGCCTCCTTGTGAGGGCAGACCGGCCCGCGTGGCGCGGTGGGCTGATGCAGCAAGACCTCACAGCAAGGGGGAGATAAGCAGACACAGAAAAAACACACAGCAAATAGACACAGCAAGCACAAGTAGCAAGGTGGGGGGGGATAAATAAATAAAAAAACAATAAATCTTTAAAAAATAATAATAATAATTCCTAATACTAAGTTGTTTCACTTCTGGAGTTTCTAATGAGTGGTCTGGTTGTTCAGTGAGACCTCTCCACTGTGTCTGGTCAGAACTGAAATGCCTCTAGCAGTGTGTAACTCTGAGAATTTTCCCTCTTACAGGTACTTAGTACTTCTTTGCACAGTCTTAAGGCGATTCATTTTATGTCACAGACTAAAGGCATCCCTATATACATTTCAGGAGCATTTTCTGTGAACTTTCTGCCACTTTTACATGTAAACTCCAGTTGCCTCAGCCTCTGCAAACTTTGATCTCAGTCTCCTTCACTGAGTGAGACCAATGGGCTATTCTTTTTTTTTTTTTTTTT